>JAIPRL010001265.1:0-25226 GCA_025469235.1 Pemphigus obesinymphae
CTCATTAATAATCATATCTTGTGAATCAGATATTGAAATAAATAATAATTGTGTAATCGACATATTTGCAAAAAATAGTCCATTTTTATTAAAATCATTAAGCCGTTAACTTAATAATGTACTTGTTGTGTATTTTTTAATTTCATATTAAAATATTTATAATTTTTGAAGTATAATATTATGCATAAAATACCAATACCTATATATGGTTTTTTTTTTCATAACAAATAAATGAGTATTTATTTTTATTATAATAATAAATAGCTATGTGGAATAATTACTAAGGAATAGTTATTATTATATTGTATATTTGTTTAAGAGATAAATAGGTGTAGGTATCTATTGTGAATAAAATAACAGATTTCATAGTTCATATGTGTAAATTTGTTTTGTAAAATAAATATCTAGGTACTCATTTAAAAATCAGTGTACTACATGGATTCATATAATCTGTGTAGCATTAAAATAATAAATCTATACAGCCAATAAGATCAAAATTTTGAAAATTATTTTATACATTCTTAGGTATAAGTGTATAAATTACATATTATTTTCAATATATTTTATAATATAATATTATATAAAACACAAATTTTAGTTCCTAAATCCCTCAAAAGTATATGAAATATTAAAGAAAAACACTTTGCATTTAAAGGTTTATACGTTTTTAAAGTGGACCCTCCCTAAGATAAAATTCTGACTATGTGCTTGATCTAAAATATATACTAAATCATAGGCGGAAATCCCTGGGAAATTTTGGGGGGGCCGATAATTTGTACGATTAGCATATAATTTTTAAAACGTTATATTGCCATACAAAATGCCCAAATAATTGTGAGGGCTACCGGAGTTTTTGGGGGGCTTAGCCCCCCTAAGCCCTCATTTGCACCTATGTACTAAATAATAGATGTATGGGTGGGTGGGTATGAAAAATGTTTTGCCCCCACTTCATTAAAAATGGTTTGCGCCACTGTATACACCTATACTATACTTGGGTACCTACTTTTACCACTGGCTATTTATTTTATACGTAATAGATTATGTATAAAATATTAATCGATTATACGATTCTATTGTGCTCGGCCCAAACTAGTCCTGATGAACTAAGTAAGTAGATACCATACCATATTTATTTAGTCTCTCGCCTCGTTTTTTTTTTTGGTCAATATTTTCCCCAAAAAATTGGGTTATTTGTGCCTATGACAATAAATATAATAATAAATAAATAATATATTCTGTAAGATAGTCATTTTACCGAAATGAGCTCACCATAAAATCATTTAAAAATTAACACGTACGTATAACTATTGACTATAGATTACTAGTAATTAATATAATTAATAATTTATGTAATTAATTCAGTAATTTATAATCAATGGTATAACCTATAAATAATGTATCTTGTTGTTTTAACGTCGAGGAGACGGATGATTTTCCCTAATTTGACGTGATGATCCGGAGTCTGCAATGGTGCACGTACGTCATGAATAGCTAACAGCATTATATTATAGCTATTTATAAACGCCCGTGGTATATTATAATAATATTACAGTACCTAATATTAATAATATTATTTGCAATGCCAAACTGACTACAGAAACGGATTGAAATTTTTGGTTGGTGGTATAAGTGATGTCAAAATATAATATCCACCTCAGAAAACAAAGAAAGCTCTATCTCCTCAAAAAAAAATTTTTTTTAAGCCTTTACTCATTATATTTATAAATATTTCAACAATAGATTAATACCATTTGTAAACTATTTTACATTGAACGACATCTATAGTGGTCGTGTGGATCCACATGGACACTTGTATATTATACAAAATTATTCAGATTCCTCGCAACACCGACTTTTATTTCTTCTATTTTAGTCAAACGAACCTATTGGGTCAGTATTGAATGTAATTTTACAAATTAATTTCAATATAATTTTAATTTTGTATATTTTAGATATTTTTTGAGAATTTTCAAGAAATTTTCCCAACTGATTTAAATTTTATAAACTTTATTTTTAGATTACGAATATTTTAATATAATTAATAATACACATTTTGAAAATCTGATATCATTCCCATTTTATACAATGCAAAATATTATACTGTTTAAATGTCGTGGGTTCAAAACTAAATGGTTGTAACTCATTATTTTCAAATTGTTCAGAAGAACATTAATAAAGTTCTCAATTTCTCATATTAATAACATTTGAATATGTGCATTTAGGACTTTTGAATTTTCTATAACTCATTTACTTTTTATATAAATCAGTTCGTTCCGATCTAAAATTATTATTCATAAAAACAGGGCCGTAGCCAGGAGGGCTATAGGGCCGGCTTCAGCCCCCCTCTAATTTTCTTTTATAGGAAATTATACACATATTTGGTTCACAAAAATAACGAACTATGTTTACTTACACCACATTACTACATGAAGATCATTATCACCGAATTTTTTATCATACTATTATCATAGGCAGAGAATACATATTATATTGGTTAACTGTATGTGATTCATACCATAGATAATAAATATTTATTATCATAAATATATACATATAGATAATAAATAATATATTAAATACAATCATGATTATTTGGAGGTAGAGAGCCTCTATTATAGGCTCACTATTTGGAGGTATATCTAGTCACAGCATCACGCGATTTTAAAAAGTGACCCATTCTATTTCTATATTTTTCAATGTTGTTAGGCTAAATTTATTTCTTCATATTATATAATTATTATTTCTTTTTAATTGATTATCAACAAATTTATTTATATATTTATAGATAAATATCAAAGCGCACCGAAAAAAAAGAAAATAAGAACTACGCTTTATGTTTTCACTAATCCACATTATTAGGTATTTAAATATTTATAATATCTTGCTTCTTTTAATCTATGGCTATATATTATTTCCTGCTTCCTTTAAATAAATACTACATATTTGCCTATTTATATTTTCATATTTTAAAGTAAATTAAAAAATATCAAAGATAATTTAAATGATTTTGATTTAGATGATGCCTTAAAAAATATATGGAACCCAAATTCAGCATATCAGTTTCTAGGTAAACTTTTTGGAAAACAATACAAAAAGTTTAGCACTGAAACACGTGATTTGAACGATAAACCTAATTAAAATTTTTAAATATTGAAAAAGGTGCCCCTCACTCATGACATAATTATACATAAATTATACATACTATGCTAATAATGTACAAACATAACATTTAAAAAATAATGTATAAACAAAAAAAAAAGTCAAGCAAACACTTTGCACTATTTGTAGGATAATGTATAATAATATATAATGAATTTGTAAGTAATAATAAATCATCTAAAAAATTAAACATCAGATAATGCACGAGGATTAATGACAAAACCCAGCTTTTGAGCGAATCAGTGAATCAAAATGTACAAAATATATGGTCAAACCACCGCGCCCTTGCTGTGTATAAATCTATATTTTTGACTTGTGAACTCTGAGTTCCCAAGTGCTTCAAAATGTCTAAATTAATTATGAAACTCCCCACAGAAACGTCGTTTTGTCCGATGTTGTCAGACCGTAAGTAATACTCTATTTACATATGTACCTATAATATATATTCACCCCTACCAAATGCCCTAACCTACAATAGTACGATAGCAATAATAATATAGTCGTAATCACATCTTGTTAGTATGGTTTTGATCGTTATAGTATTACGTTGCCTCAATCGTCGTTCCAAGTAAATTATTATTATCATTACCATCCCGAATATCTTATTATTATATAAGACAATGATGATTGATCCAGAAATATCTTCAACAGGAAGGGAGGTCAAATACTATCTAAGTAGTTAAAAAATTAAAAGTTAATTTGGAAGGTACGTTTTTTCGATAACTTACCTACCTAATTTATACTATATAGGTACAAGATAGTACCTATATAGTATAAATTAGCTTAAAAAAATGAAATAAATAATTTTAACTAGTTATTTGTGCTTATAAATAATTTAAAATTGACTTGGTTATTTAATGATATATAGAATAACTACGTGATTTAGATATTTTTATAAGTTGAGTTTTTTCTAGATCATTAATTTATTTATAAGCTTTATTTTTTCAGAATTTCAATGTTATATATAGAACTATACAAAACGTATATTGGAATAATAATCACCTACGTTTTTTCTTATGTACATATATAGGTTAGAACCTTGACTATATTTTTGACGAAAATAATAAACCAACAGTATTTAGTATATTTTATTTTAAATGGAAATGAAAAAAAATTGCAAATTTTCATAATTTTTCTATTCATGTAGAAATGTCAAAAAAATTTATATAATATAATATAATATTCGTCTCTACATTTGGTATGAATATCTACTAATTATTATACGTAACCTGCATTGTTTGGCAAATCAAAATATGAAATTTAATTTACTTTTAATTATATTTGTACCTTTTATTAACAAACATTATACCTTCAAAGTTACAATATAAGTATTTAAAAATTTAAGAAATTCAACAAATTTAAGTCTAGCAACCGTTTACGAAAAGCAAAATATGTATTTTGTCGAAATTAGGCATTATTTATTAACAATCAAAAATAACCAATACAAATATACAACCTATGCATAAGAAATTCTTTAAATTTGTATGTAACCCTAATTAAAAATATTACATATTAATATATAATATTTTTAATTCGGGTTGCATAAAATCAAAAGTTAACATTTATATTATCAAAGAAGCTAGGGAATATTTAATATCTAATTTTTCATTAAATCAAGTTAATATACCTATCTATAGATAGGAATAGGTTTAAATTGAGAATTTTTTGTTTCACTGAGTTAAAAGTTAAGGTAAGTATAATTTAAATTTTCAATGAAACGTCAAAAATAGCAAATCTGCAAATTTCTAACTAATGGTTATTTTATCAAAATAATTTTTTAATATTATAAAATATAAATGTACATTGTACCTATCTATAAAAAAAATGAAAATATAAATAATTGAATATTCTTTTATGCAAAATTCAACTTGGTTTCTGTGTTATTATTGTAATTTGCATAATATAAATAATAAAACTATATTAAAGTGAACTTGTCAATTACATAACAGAAGTAATATTACTTAACGAGTAATTATCTATTTACTCGTTAATATTGACTTAATTTAGCTAAATTGAAAACTTTTAACGCTATCAACAACCCACAATATTGAATACTATAATACGTATTTTTTATAATATTGTTTTTTTTTTTTTTAATTTAATAACTATTCGTTTGTTTTTGTAAAAATCGAAGATAGTCTACGTCGATCTCAATTCCCAACCTTAAATTACATAAACAATTCATGATGATAAGTGACGACACAAACAATTGATACCCCCAAAGTAAGAAATGTATATTCAAATTCGTTCATTAAACTTGGGCCATGAGCGTTTACGTTCAGTTGGAAGTCACAATATATTATTTATAATAATTATAAATTATTTGATACGCATGCACAGTGTTTATCGAATATTAAAATGTATAATATTTTGATTTCTCCCAAAACCGTCGTAAAGAAATGATACATTTTGAGAAAGTTTAAATGATTAATGTTACAACATGAAAGTCCACCGTTCGTCAATGCGATTAAATATGGTAGGTACGCGATAATGTATAAAAGTAATTAACGCATATTATAATTTTATCTTAAACCAAAAATCCGTTAGACACATCTTATGTATAACGATAATAATAATATGCAATGTGACATGTAAAATAACGCGTTATAAGTTTATAGTATGAAATTAAATTGTGAAATTGCGTTTACAACTTTCATTTTGACGAGAAATAATATCGTACAGAGTTAAGCAATTATTACATTTCATTATTTCAACATTTTGTCATTAACACATTATATGTTAAAATTAATTCGGTGACGAACGTGAAATCGTATAGATATCTATTAGTACCTATATATTTATATTTCAAAACTAATGTTTTTTTTTTTTTTTTTAAGAGAATTGTTCCTAAGAAATATTTTTAAGAAAACACCACGTGAAAAAAGTTTGATAGAAAAATAATTACGATTACTGACTAAAGCATAAAAGTAGAATAATAGATGAAGAGCGTCACTTTTAATGGATTAGAATAACGAATGCAAAAGAGATAAGACAATTTGAAACAATTAATTGTAAAGATGGTGATTGTGGTTCGCATAAAAATAAAATATTTTATAAATAAAGATCTTATGGAGCCAAACTTTTAGGATTAAAATGCCCAAAAATAAAGAAGCATAAATAGATGTTTCATAAGTTTTCTTTCTAATGTGAAGTAGTGGATTTGGATAAAAATGTAAATCAGTCACTATAGAAGATTCATGGGAAGGTAATGGTCAATAACATAGATGACAGAACTAAGTAAAACGGTAGTGAACCATTGCCTGAATTAATACCTACACGATCAAATATTCACGAAAATTGATACGAAAACACAGAACTAGAAAGAGAGGAAAATTAAAAATAATATTTGAAAAAACAAACATCGTAAATCGAACTAGAACTATATATAGCCTGAAATGTATATTATATATAAATATTAATCAAAATAGTCATACAATATTACTTGTTTAAACCTTTTTATAATATTAGTTTAAATAACATAAGTATCTATAATAGTGATAGTACCACGGAAAGTCCGAAAATACTGCTTGAATCAACCTTATAACTCCTTGGAAAAATTATTTAAAAAAAAAAAGAGATACGTATAAATAAAAAATTATTTAAAAAAAAAAAAAAGAGATACGTCGTGAATATATTTATATTAGGTAATAATAAATAATAATAATAATATATCTACAATTTGGATGTTGAAAGATATAATACATTATTGAAACTGTAAATCAACAACATAATAAAAAATATTATATTTATATTATATAAAGGAGTTTTAATAAAATATTTTTGTAAAAATATAGATAATTGTGATATTAACCAATAGAGAACCTTTTAAGAAATTGTGAAAAAAAAATCAAATTTAATATGAATATTATATTTTGGATAACTAATAATAACTTAATATGCAAGCTATTCAACTTGCATTTTACTTAAATTTTACCAAATCAGTTATCTTAATTATTAATACGCTACACCTCGCTTTGTAATGGATTTTATATAGGCATATTATAAACACTTTAAATTAAATATTTATAAACATAAAAATGAAACAACATATTTTCAACAGACTCAAGTAGTATTCCGATTACAGTAGGTATTCGGATTACTGTATTCATAATTTCAGAATAATTTTAAAGTATTCTGAATAATTTTAAATACTTTTTTGAAAAGTATTTAATACAGTATTTCGAATACTTTTTACAAGTGTTCTAAATACAATACAGTTTTCCGAATACTTATTTAAGGTTTAATCACATTTTTAAAAATAATTTCATTATTTATCCGTCAGTGTAAATTTAATTTGTTTATAAGGAAATATTTTACAGTAGGTATATTATATTGTCTTATTTTATTTTCAACTATATTTAGTTTAACAGTAATGTTATTTTCTAATTTTAAATATGTTGATTTAAATAAATTGTTTGAAAGTATTATATTTATTAATATTATTGTATTATAATAAATTTAGTAATTTACAGTAGTAAGCGATATGAAATCTTATATAGGAATATCATACTAATTATTACAAAAAAAAAAATTTTAAAAAAACATATTAGAAATATTAATAATAAGCCATTAACCCTTTCACTGCTGCACTGTTTTTTTCATTTGTAACTGAGCTGTGTTAAAGTTTTTTGATGTTATTGTATATATTTTTATTGTTTAATTAAATGATATTTATGGTTGCCTTAAACCATATTATGTTGAAGTTTAAAAAAAATCATTATTGACTGAAATATTAAAGTCTTAAAATCGTATGACAAGGGGTTCCCAAACATAGCACATTATTGCATACTTCAATAAAATAATAAAACGCCATTATACACATTATCATTTTAAATAGTTCATTAAATATAAAAAAAAAATATTTTTTATAAAGTAAAACGTTTTATAAAAATAATATTCAAATAATAAGAGATAACAACGGTATTGATAATACGGTATTTCACAGGGTGACTACTTTGGGAAGCATTCAAAATGAGAAAAATTTCAAAAGTTTATTGTAAATCGGGAAATCAAGACAAGAGCACCTTTTTTCATCGTTAAATCCATTTAATTTTTGTTGATTTTTGAGTATAATCAACTAGTTGATACACCAAGATGTTTACAAACAACAGAACGTACGTACTATTATATATCTGCAACAGGCAACGGTATATTTACGTCCAACGTTCTATTACGTCTGCAGGAGTTAAAGTGTTAAGAGTATAATTCTTTATAAAGTTTTATAAAAAAAATTTACCTTTACTCACTTATTATTTAAATGAATCACACAATATTAAACTTTAATATTCGAATCTGTATATAATTTGTCATTAATAGGTAGGTGTATACTATTAATTGTATAGTTATATTCATTTATAATAAAATAAAAAGAGATTAAATATAATACCTAATATTATATTAGGTAGGTACTATTTTTGTTATTTAAGTCTAGTAAAAAAATATATTTTATTCTAATAATATTATTTAGAATACTCAGGGAATACTATTATTAAAAAGCATTCGAATACATATTCTGAAATCTATTTTTGAAAGTATTCGGAATATATATTCGAAATACTTTTAAAAAGTATTTTACCCAAGTCTGATTTTTAATTTAATTTGTAAATATCGTATCATCTGTTACTGTATCATATTAACATTATATTATACCGATCAAACTACTTTTTACATAGTCTGCTTAAAAATTGATATAAATAATAAATAACTGCATAGTACTTTTGCAGGTGGAGCGTACAGAGTTTTTCTCGATATGAATATTTAAATACTTAAAATCTGATTAAAATACAGTAAATATTTTAATTGAATAATGCATATAAATATTTCAAAATTGCTTTCAGTTCAAAAATCTCCACTCTCGGCCTCATCTTTAATATGTTTTAGATATTTTCAATTTACCATTGGGTACATTTGTGAGAGTCAAAAAAGGAGCTAATAGGTAAAACCTATAATAGAACCTAAACATATTTTAATATCATTTACATGATGTGTTGTGTCATTGTAATATATTATATTAAATGTTAATATTATATTTTATGGATGAAATACTTTACGACAGCCTAATTTTTTTGGAGCATTTGTGTAATACGAGATATTTATATTGAAATAGAATTAAATTCATATGAATATTAGATACATATGGAACAAATGTACACCTGTAAATACTAACTGAATAGCAACAAAATATTTTTTCTGTTCTCTTTTTTTTCTATTAACCCAGTTGTACAAAAAAAAAACTCCATGCTAAAATATTAGTTAATACTATACAATATGTTTTTCATTTTAGATTTACGAAGTTTATAATATTTTATACTGAAATGTAAGAGCTATCTGTTGGTCGAAGTCTCGTAGTCAATGTGAAACGTTCTACGGAGTACTCAGAATATTGTAGGAAATTTAAATATATTTTAAGTATATTTCGCTTATAATTTACCAATGACAATATTATCGAACAAAGTAATTATATAAAATTAATAATTTTAATTTAATAATACCTTTAATAATTAGGTGACAAATGTGTAAAAATTGTATTACCTATATAGATATTCTGCTATATTTTAAACATTTCAATATTTTCTCACTCAGTTATTTATGAATAAAAAGAAGTGATATGATAGTTGTAAAAAAAAAAAGGATCTCTATGGTTCTGAAACAGAAATTACTGACTATTTCTTAATAGCGGTTGTTAGCAATAGAATTAAAACTATACCTATACAAAATATGATAGCAACTAATATTGTTTTTATACATTCACTAGCAAAAGACCAAATCGTGGAATAACTTTGAGTAAACTATATAGATTTCAGTAAAATGAAGTCAGTGTCGAAAAATGAAGATGTCAGTCGTGCCGACTGTTTTATACATATTTGAATGACTTTTTTTTTTATTATTGACAAATTATTTTGTCAATTTTCATCGGGGTGAATGGAAAACTGAGAAAATTCTTTAGATGAGCAACTATACAGTGTTCTAAGAAGTAAAAGTTATTTCCCGAAGACCACAAGTGTGTTAGACAACTATTAGCAGTTTTGCGTATTGTCTAGATAGATTTTTACTCATCTTTTATTTTATCTAGATAAATAATACTGAGTTATCTATGCAATTATCATAGATTGAAATGTGACTTATCTAAGCTAATTTATCTGGATAATTGTTTTTATCGAAAGAAAATAATATATTTTAAAATACGAAATTTTAAATTAATAATTTAAAAATTATTTTGTACAATATGATCATTGGCAATAAATAATAATAATAGTTATGATGAATATAATTGATATTATATTTTTATAGTACTGGTATACTTGTTATTTTAGTTGGGTATTGTTATTTTGTATATTTTTCACTTGACATTATGTAGATACCTATACAGTTGTACCATATACCATATATACCATATATACCATATAAGTATATATAATATATATATATAATACGAAATTGTATATAGGAAATTTGTTTCCCAAAGATAGCCCAATAATTTCAACACATATTACCAAAAACTTAACTTCATTATTTGCTCTAATATTTAATATTAAATTTTTATCATTTATCCGGAACTGAAAACGACGTGGGTCAGTGACAAACGACAGTAGTACAGTATAGGTAGATACTATCCTTGTTCAATGTGTATTGACATCGATATATAATGTAGCCTATATTATGTATATTAAAATATTATTAAATATCGCTACTCACTAAAATTTCAGAAGTGGAGGTTGATATTTTTGTTTAAATAATAATAAAAATTTTATATAAATTAATTACTATATATAGTAGGTACTTATAGGTATATAGGTATTGAATTTTAAAGTCTATAGAAATAAGAAAATCTTAATATTTATATTTTAGGGTACTCCTTCTAATATGAAATACAACTACAATATTTTTATATATATATATAATATTTTACACAAATTTCGAATGAAAATGGTGAAAATAAACGTGAAATAGTATAAATGTATGTAAATAGTAAATGATAGTACCTAAATGATTGTGCATTCCTGGGAGATAAACAGTTTATCTAGATACCTACTCTTAGTCGATATGTTATTAAATATAACCATTGATTATAAATTATAATCAATGATATACTTAACACATTTTTTATACAATTTAATTTAAATGTTAGGAAAAATAATTTCTTATGCATCTATATAGGTACATTACACAAGCCTATATTAATTTCATTAAATTATGTAATTTTAGTTAAAACAAAATGACATTATTATCATACTGGACCACAAATTACATTTCCAATAACAAGCATTTATTTTCCAATTGTCGTTTTTTATTCCGTGAATTTATTTTTGTCCAATATGTACCAGGTACCTACATCAAATGTATTTTAATAATTATAAGTAACTACATTAAAAAACTGTTATATAAGCATCAATTTCATAAAAATTTGTCTTTAATAAATTTCATTATAAAACCAATTGTTATACTTGTAGTTTAAATAATTTCATTAGATATGCAAATAAAATTTATTGTAACTCTTACATATAACTGCTTAGGTAGGTACCTTATATTACTACTGATTAATTATCAATTACAGATTGTTTTTAAAAATAGAAACGTTATTTAAACTTATCAAACAAAATTGTATAAATACAAATAAATGTATTCCTATTGTTACACCCCAATTTATATAAAAATGTATTTATTTAATAAAAATATTTTCCAAACGAACGAGCATAATAACTTTAGATGACGTATATTCATCTGTGGATATTAAATTATATTCCATTTAAAAATGAAATTATTAATACATAAGTATTCTCATTTATACTTAATTCTAAAGTTAATTGAAAATTTCCATTCATATCTCGGTATTATAACCAAAATGTATTAAATATTTTAATAATTCTCTGCACAATAGCGTACAATAAAACTTGACGTTGAACACTTTCATAAAACTCACGTACCTACCTATATAAATGTCAAAATATATGAATATCATATACCTATTCAAAAAATGGCGGTATCCTCAAAGGAGTTATTCATTATATGGTTCAAATTTCAATGAATTAATCGTGGTTAGTGGTTAGTTATATAACATATTGTATTTAATGAAAAATATTTATAATATTACTAAAAACGACAATTTTCAGTTTACCAAAATTAAAAATATATCTAACAGCTGTTTTAAAAGGCTTAAAAAACATATTATTTTGTTCATAGATATATCTCTAGATATGTTTCAAAACATTTTTTATTATTTTTCTTTATTAATAAATTAACAAAAATTAAATTAATCTTTTCTAAATTCCGGAGACCATTTCCTCTGAGATAGTACTGATTTCCACATCACATATCATTTATTTATTATATTCAAAATGGCAATATTTATTATTACAACACGTAGGCGGGCTCAAAACATAAATAATGAAAAAAGCAACGTCGTTTCGAAATGGCAATTTGGCTCCCGACTTCAAGAATTAAGCATTCGGCAACACATTATTCAATACACATTTCTAGACAGCCGCAAGTGTATACCCAATGGCATTACCGATGATTATTTAATCTCTGCAGTCTTCACACGACGCGTCACCGTTATCTTAATTACCTGAACTCTAAAGTACGATACGAATAACCGGTGTGTACCAATAATAAGACAATTTCCTCTATATTTTACGTCTAAAATTGAAATTTCGATTCGTATGTTAAAAACAGTGTGGGAAGTACGGACGTGATAAATTTGCTAATAACATTTTGATATTGATACCTATATTTTATTTTTATTTTAAATAACGATGGAGTCGCAGTGGACGGCCGAATGAAATGCGGAAACTATTAGAATATTAACTAACGACCCTACCGTGAAAAAGGGTAGGCGGTATTATCATGTCGGTGAAAAGTTTGAACTAATTGAAGTAGCTGCGACGTTTGACGAATACAACGGAAATGCGATCAATAGGTATAATAGCGATAATCGATAGCTTCCTTAGTATTATTCGTGATATACATGTAGCTAATGGACATAAAGGGGAGACGAAAACGTACAAGAAAAACGGGGCACTATTTCAATATTCCAATGACAGTTGTGAAAACTTTCATTACAAATTGTAAATGATATGTGGAAAAATCACGATAAAAATTTTAGCTTCTTCTTTGAATGCGTACAGAGCCAAGTGGATCTCGTTGACTTTCAGAGTTTACCTGATGATGGAGATTTCAAGTTTATTCTCAATTACAAAGAACACTTGACAATGTTTTCATTTTTCCGACCTATGAAGTGCAAGAAAGCTTCAGAACTTACAAAGGAACTATTATAAAATATATTTTTGATATTTGGTGCCCCCCACGTCCTGCAGTCCGATAATGGTCGTGAATTCACCTCAAGTATTATTACAGAATTAACATTGTTATGGCCTAACCTTATATACTAGTAAACGGTCGGCCGCATTACCGCAAAGCCAGGGGTCCATAGAAAGAAAAAATTGTACATTGAAAGATTCATTAGTTGCATGGATGCCGGACAACAAAACTGCCACCACGTGGAGCACAGCTTCTTTTTGTACAATGGGGCGTTAACACCACATAACACGAAGCTATCAAGATGACTCCTTATGAACCAATCTATGGTCAGAAAGTACGAATAGATTTGGCAACAAAAGTATCTCTGGAAATGTTAGAGAAAATAATGTCAGGAATACTGGAAGAAGATTTGTTAGACATGCTTATGGTTCCATCTACAACTGCACCTACCCCGACTCCCTGAAAATCGAAACACTAATAACGTGGAAGAATTTTATTTACAAGATATTGAGGTCAGTCATATTATATTTCCAATAAAATGTATCCAGTCTTTTCTTCATTTTTAAACACGAGAATAATTTTTACCGAAATATTTAATAAACCCCTATCTTCTTTCATTCACGCCCGAACTTAACCTTTTAAAATTATTTTTGTACTCATTTTATCTGCGAGAGCTGCTGGAGTGATTGGCCACTTTGTTAAAAGCTTTTTCAAAATTAAAAATTAAATTTTAAAGTTACCTATATGAAATAGATATTGAGATATTCGTCCTCGTGACATACATTCATTTTCCACAAACGCAATCATAACACATATTTAAACCTCAGAGAATAATTTTTCTCAAATATTTAATAAGTACTTCTTTCTTTTATTCACGAGTACTTAAAATGATTGAAAGTGGCAAATTTTTTAATGGTTTAGACCTAAAAGCCTATATAGATTTTTTTTTTATCTCTTTTATTGTTTTTTTTTTTTTTGGAGGGGTATTAAAATCATGAATTGTTGTTCGAATAAGTGTCAGATAATTTTAAAATTGCGTAAAAACTGTATATAAACATGATTTGGTAAAATAAAATTTTGCCAATATTGTTTAACTAAGTGCATTAAGTGCATTTTTTGTATAAGAAATATATTTTTTATTTTAAATATTTAAAATACGTGTAAAATGTATTTCAAATACAAAATACAAAATACTCGGATGCAACATATTTGAAATATAAAATACAACATTATTTTTAATAATTTTATTCTATTACTTTTTTAATAAATAATTATAATTGAATTGTAAAATACATATTTTATAGGCATTAAATGTAGAAGATACGCAAATATCTGCCCTCCCCAAAGTGGCAGCAGATGAATTAACAGATGAACAGCAGGAACTCGATGAACTCGATGAACTAATAAGGAACACGCGCGATCCATTTTGGAGTTAGAGAACAAAATTTACGAAGTAAGTAAAATAACATTATAATAGCAGACTAAAAAAAAACAGACTGCAAATAAAATGTAATCCTATGGTATAATGTATTGTAAAATGTATTCATGCGTAATTACGAAATATTTTGCAGAGTTCTGAATCCGTCGAGAAGATGCGTGAAAGAGGCAAAGACGCTGAGGCTGATGGCCCGAAATATTGTTTCCAAACATCCTTCTCCAATAAAACGCAAGCTTGCCGTCCAAAATTTGAATCAATGAATATGATGGTAAACAGAGGCAAGGGCATCCCACCTCCAGTAAAAGTTGGTGACGTTTTGGTGGCCATCCCATCTCATCACGATCGAGGACGTGGAGATGCAGCAAACCTTCTTGGCGTGATTGTAGAGGAAAAAGATAAAAAATTTCGTATCACTACGAAAGAATAGGTTCTCAACACATGGCTGGAGCGGAACAGTGTGACATCTACGAAGTACTGTTCCAGACTACCGAACAGATAATGAGTATTCATTATGGGAGCTGTCCGGTTGGGGTGAGTTAAGATAGGCCAGGAATACCGACGATGCACGTATCGTGCGAATTGCACATCGAAGAAATGCACATGTCGAAAATATGGCCTAGTGTGTAATTCGGCGAGGCATCCGGGCCGTAAAGCTGCCATAATACATAATTTTAAAATTAATTTCTTGTAATTTTCTTGGATTTTTTTTATAATTAATATAAACAATGTAAGTACGAATATAATAAATACAGTTATGTCCAATCTCTTCAAAAAATCTTTATTTTTTTGTTTTGTTTTTTTTTTTTTTATAAGGAAAAGGACTGACGATTTCACGTAAACGGCAGTTTTTTGTTCTTTAGAATGCCGATTTCACGTGTTCGGCAACGACGTTGCTCTTTTCATCAGAATTTGGCGATTTCGTGAATTCTGCTCAACATATACAAATAAAATATACAAAATTTCAAATGGATTGATTAAGTATAACCCATGCCCCAAAGCCCTTAAACTTATAAATAATTTTTTTCTTAAAAATATCATGGTTTTTGTTCTTGTTTAGTTAATATTATTACAATGGCAAGCTGTGTATCAAAACGTACTACCTATATGATAGCATAGATAACTTTAATTAAATGATTTAAATCAGCACATCTGGTTGATTAATTTTGAGCGAATGTTTGCACTTCGCAGTGAATAAAAACCATGATCGCGCACGAATAAATCGTCTAGAGTGCAAGCATATTAAATTTTATAAATTATATAATATTTTAGTTATTTAAATACACTTGAATAAATGGAAGTCCGTGTCTGTGTCTCATGTCACGAACTAAGTTAGTATGGACTGGAAACGACATGGATGGCGGGTGGTAGTGGTGCGATTACATTTTGTTACGGTGAATTAGTAAGTGGGGGAATCTAAGCGATAATCTATCACGCGATCCTAGTGAACATATTCCATACCACATATACGTAGCATGTAGTCTGCGTATGAATATGTTGTCAAAACTATAAACTAGGCAGCGTTTAAATCGCATAGATTCCCCCCCCCCTTGACATTTACCGTAACAATTTGTCTGCACGTATTAATCCGTCGTTTCCAGTCCATACTATCTTAGTTCGTGGATGATAATAAATGATAAACCAAAATCATAACATATTTAATATCAAACGTATAAAGTATAACGTCCGGGCATCCGCTTGCGGGTACTCATGTTATCTTCTATAAATTCTTAAAGATGTAACTACGGGCTGCAATGTAAAAATAACTTATGGAATTGTTTAAAATCAAATACCGATACAGTTGCACGTGTAGGTATGTGGAGTAAAAACCCATTGATATATTATTTTAGAAACCGTGGAATACGAATACGAATACGTGGCGTAAGATAACGAGTTTTTATGTTCAAAAATCGAAATAAAAATGAAAATTGTATTTTTTTTTATATACCCACCTATATAAATAGGAAGTTTTAAAAATATTACCACAAAACTAAATTTTATACCTACTTTTCAATTTTGAAACCCATTACGTGTACTGTTTTTGGGTGACCAAATTCATGGAGCCAACTGCCCATTTAACGTTTCCTACTACCCAATTTGGGTCCTACTGTCGGTTGGATTAAACACTGCTCTTATCAGTCATTAAATTGTCGTTGCCATGGAATATTACATAATATATCGTGTCAAATGTCATAAACGTATGTTTAATAATATTTATTTTTCGTCAAGTGTTTAAATTAAACAAATGAGAATACCACCCAATAACTGATAAGTATATATATTTTTGTTGTTCACCTATATAGATATGTTAAAGCGTGGTTCAGTTTTTCAAAATCTCATTTTGCTCAGCGTCAGGATTTAGAATACCCAATCTTTATGAATATAGAAAAAAAAAACGAAAAATATTTATTAGAAGTAACATTAAAAAAAATTGTCAATCATCTTTGAAATTGAACGTCTGAAATAATTGGTGTAGCATTTTTTGACAACGAAACAAAATCTAAAATTGCTCAGGCATTAAGAACTAATATTGAATATTTGAATGAAAACAAAAATTGTGATTGTTAAAGAAACATTTAAACTTAAACGTTGATGAAGTACCGACTATTTTATATAAAAATATAGAATTTATATCATGTAAAACTTAGAATTTTTTTAAACGATTTAATGTAAATTTGAGTTTTATTGAATACTTAAAAAATACTTAAAATACTTCTTCCTGGCCAAATAATTTAGAATAGATATGAAATAGTATCATGTAGTTTATAAGATGTAAATAATACTGTAGAACGAGATATTAAATTAATTGAAGATTTTAATCGAATAGGCTCAAAAAAGTATACCTATTTATATTGTATTAACAGTACAAGTAAGTACTTACTAAAAGTAGGTAGGTACCTATATATAAATATTAAATTGTAATAAAAAATATATATTTTTTTTAAAACATTTTTCTTAGCGAACAAGTAGTAATTGTTACTTAACTTAAACAATTTTCAAATATAAATGCATTTTAAAAGCTTTATAAATGTTTATATGATATAATAATATTGTACAGAATTATTCTGTATTCATTATGAGAACCTACATAATTTTTAAAATAATAAAACAAATTGGTATTTCTTGATTTCTTATTGTAAAATAGATTTCCTTTTCGATAAAATGACATTTTGTTTTTGTTATTATTTTTCTAAAAATATTTATGTTTGTAATAACTATGAATAGTATATTATATTTAACTATACCTGGCTACAAAAATAAACAATCGTATAGAGTAACTATGCAATTCTAGTTGGACTGTTTATTTTGCACATTTTACAAATCAATCGATCGTTAAAAATAAAATCTTTTAACTAATTTACTAAATTCACTAAATTCGTAGACAAATTTTTTTATTCAGCATAATATAATATTATTTCAAGATGAATCCAGACGATGATGCCGTCAGCGGCCGTTCCAGCCGTTCTGCTCTCAGTCGTAAATCGATTATGTCACCTCTGAACGAAAAAATTGTCTGCTTAGCAAATGATGATTCTATAAATATTGAATTTGTCTATTACACTGCGATGTTGAAAAAGTTTGCACCTAATTTGAGCAAAGAAAAGGATAAAGAAAAGGTGATACTCTGGATCAGGAAACTATATGCTGCAGAATATGCAACAGAGTTCTTTAAAATTAAACGCAACCGGTATCTTTTCGCATTCATTATAACTATTCTCAACGACGAAATGTATGGTGTATTTAAATCTACTCCACCGGCCGGTCCCTTGAAATCTCCAGAAAGTTTTAATGTTCCTGTTATGCCTATTACTACGTGGGAAGTAGATAACATGTGGGAAGAAATGTTAAGAGATGAACAGGATTCCTTACCTCCTTGTACTGTGCACGAAAAATGTCCAGAAGAAGAAGACGAAGAAGATGATGACGAGGAATATCAAAAACCATCAGAGGAAGAAGATAAAATGAATGTTGAAGCCAGAGAAGCTAGAAGAGAAGAAAAACAAGAGAAAAGAAGTAGAAAAACGGTATTAAGTTCATTACTTGATTGGGAATTTCAATTTCTTCTGCATATGGCTCGACCTTACGCTGCGTTAATGACAACCGTATCAGATAAAACTAATGCAGCAAAATGGATGCGGAAGTTATGTAGTATACGTATGGATATGGCGTGCACAAAAATGAAAGGTGTCCGTAATGATTATATGATGGCATTACTAGGCTACGTATATGATCTGAGACTAACCGGACCATTTGAAAACCCACCTCCCGATGGACCACTGGACAATTTGGAAAAAGCCATGGAAAAAGTGAAATACAGCTATCCTCCATTGACTGTACCTTCACAAAATGATGTTGATGAATTTTTAGCAGACCAACCAGCGCCAGCTGAGGGAGGGGCTTTCTGTTACATTGCCATCAGTGGTGATTTACAAGCAACGAATTTGATAAAGTCAAAACCGGTGCACACTAAAGATTGCGGCGCCAAATGTTAAATGTCACTTGTATGAAATAATATATTTAAGCATGATGATAAATAAAATTCAAATATATAAATTTGTCTATAGTACCTCATTTAACCAATAATTATTGAGTAATACCGATAATATAATAATAATTAAGTGCGTGCACCCAGAAAAATACTTACTAATATCAATGAAAAAAGTATATAAAACTAAGGAAAAGCGGGTATGATTTGGAGCCTACGAAATCGAATCATAGAAATATGATAATGATAATTGTCTTTGAAACAATTTATAATTTCGTTAATTTTAATGCTATATTCCATAAATTTAAATAGGTACTTGGGAATCAAATAGAAAAAAATGAACACAACAGCCCGGAGGAGGGGCCAATACAATTTAGCCAACTGAAGAAACTTTGGGGAAGGCATATTTCCCCCCCCTCCCCTAACAACCAATAGTTACTCCACTGCATACTGATAAATGTTATTAAAATTAATAATTAATTATATATTTAAAAAAGGAAATTCTATAATACTATAAAAACAACTGAATTAGGTATTATATTTATAGATACCAACTATTAGGGATAACTTTAATATTAGTCAGATTTACTATTTACTAAAAATTATACCATTTTTTACTATAAATTTACAGTACTTTAACCTTTTTTTTTATAGTAACACAAACTAATAATTCTAGTTACTATTACTATAATTTTATGGTAAATTATGTTAAAAAAAAACTTGAAAAAAAAATGCAAAAAAGACAAGACAAAATCGAACCTGAGACAAGCCTGGCATGTTGACAACTTAATTGTTACAACCAACTGCTCTCCCGACTTGAAAACCAAACGAAACGCTGATCTCACAAGTACGGTACACAAAACAGAAAATAAATACTATAAATTATAGTGAATAATATTACTAACTATATTTATTCTATAATTTTACTAATAAATAATAATTATTTTTAATTACTAAAACCATATAGTAATTTCACTTATAAAATAGTAATTTTAAATATATTTTATTTAACTATAATATTTTAGTATTTATTTTTTACCGTACAAAGAAGCATAGAAAGTTTTATTTACATATCAATCACCCTTTCCTTTAAATTAAGCATATTTTTAATATACTCAAATAAATTGTATGCATGAAATAAATAATGGATACTTTTATTTTAAATATTTATGTTTCATTTATTTAATTACGGTATCTTTAAATTGTTGATAATAATTTATTGAGTATGGTTTTATTTTAAAGAAAAAAATCATTATTTTAAGTCATTTCAGTGTTAATTCTAAGTAAAACATTATACTTAATAATAATGGTTTAATTTCATTGAAACATAGAATGCCTTTTTTCTGAGTGATATACATATAAAATAGGTTCCATGTAATATATTTATTAGTCTTATATTTTTACTTAATTTTAGTTAATTAATATAGAATAGGTATAGCGGAAATGTACACTGAATAAAACTAGTATTAGGATTTAATATTTATCTAGATAAATTATTTGCTTATCTTTTATCTTATCTTAGAATTTAGATAAAAATTAACTAGACAATTTTCATAGATTCATTTTTTTTTTTCAAATATCCAAAAATATTTATTTTTTGCGAAAATATACTCTTTTTCAAAATATAATATGCAAACGAATATTTTGATTTTATTCATATTTCTTACTTTTAAATCAAGAGAAAAATATATCTTTCTTAAGTCATGAAATTATGTACCTCAGTACCTATATACTTTTTTGAACTATTCATTCTACTATTTTCATGAAATAGATAAGTAGGTATATTGATATTAGAGCTACAGAATATATAGAAAATGATATATGTAGCAAAAAAATTAATATTTTAAAATGAGAATAATTTAATTATTGCACATTATTTCTTTGACAAATATGTTAAAAACTGAACATTGATTTTCGGTCAAAATTTAATGAATACATGAATTTTGTATATAAACAATTTTAATCGTTTTATATATATATACCTATATAATTTTTTTTTTTTAAAAAAGGCGGGAAGCATTTTGCACGTTGGGTAGGATAAAGATGACGGATATATTAAATTTGAAAGCAATGATAAATCATTTCTTTCTAAAAAAAACGATTCTGAGCGACGCGCGACGCTTCGGCGGATATACTTCACGCAATTACTGTAGATTATACTATAATAATATGATAATATTATATAATATAATGAACAAAAAAAGTATTTAGAAATAAATGGATTCGTAACAGAAGACCCCCACGCGTGAAAACACAGTTGGCTACTATTAGACTACGTGGGAATGTTGAGAAAATTAGAAAAATGAACGTACTAAAGGAACATAGTAAAATCGTTAAATTTTAATTTGATGTAACTTTAAAACCAAATTTTTATAAAATGTTTTACCTTCATAATGTACTTACATATGTTTTTAGTGAAACTTTCAAATTTATAGATCTATTTTTTACCTGAAATTCAAACACATTTCATGCCAAAATAATATATATTTTCGAAAAACATCAAATGGCTATTAAAAATCAAAATATACCTACCAACCGATTTTTAAATTTTTTTTGTGTGTACATTTAAAATAGCGTAATTTTAATAAGTACTGTATTAAATTTTCGAGTCTTAAAACCTAAAATTAAGACTGACTATTTATGACTCAAAATTGAAAATTGCTGGGAATAATCCAAAATTGGAAAAAAAATTTCAAAAATGGTTTGCCTTCATATTGTGTTAATATACACATATTTTGTGAAAATTTCAAGCTTATAGATCTATTAATTTTCGAAAATTTGATGTCTGAGTCATGGCTATATAAATATCTATAGGCGCATGAGAGCAATATACTTACGTTTTCGTCCAGTTTTTATCCCATTCATGGGATAAAAACAAAAATTGTGACGTCAACTGCCGAGGACTTTTAAACGTAGACAAACGAGCGTATATCTATAGATATATTATTAATTTAATCGGCAGATGACGTAGTACACATGCGCAGTTCGAATTGCTGGCATACCTATATAGATATTTAACCATATGATCTGAGTGAGCAAATGGAGCGAGTGACCCGGCTCGGTTTATATAGATGCAACCTCAAGCGTATATTTTTTTCAGTTACACATGTAAAGCATACGTATAGTACACGTTAATTTCTGAAAATACAACTATATTGCATGAAGATTCTAAGTAAAAACGTACGCAATCGTGTGCATCAATATCGCATGATTGCGTACGCTCGATGAAGGACCGTAAGTACGTAATCGTAGTGCTGTACTCAACATTTCAACAAAATACAAGCGCAGAGTATTTATTTTAACTTCAGTAATATTTTATTTCTCATTTGAATTTTCACATTATAATCTAACACAGATTTTAGGGCCGTTAAACTATATAGTACCTACTCATCTCTATATAAGTACGTAGTGCAATCCTTTTTGTTTTATTAAGTATATCAATTTTGACCAAATAATTATTATAAATACAATTTTCGATCATAACAAAAAAGTGGTTTAATTGAAATTTTGCCACATCAAACATAATATGATTACTAAAATACTTGTATAATTACATTAAAAATATTTAAACGTATTTCCATTGTTTAATTTCAAATTTTATAAATATAATTAAAATTATGTCCATCTAAAACCGCACTAAAATTAAAATTATTTTATATTAAAATGTGTTTGAATACTTGTGACTTGTTTAACAATCCTTATATTAAATTATACTTAGGTTATTTACCCATAAAAATATAAAAAGTATTATTTTATAGCTAGATTTTATGTTTTTATAATATAGCTTAACTAATCTCATACCTACCTATCACGTTTAAAACGAATAATTGTTTGCACTTTTGCAGTCGAGGCAATGGCAGAACATATTATATAGTTTTAATAGTTTTAAAACGCTTGTAGAACCTTATCGTATACACGTTATCTTAATGGACTAATTCAACCTAATTTACTTAATATTTTTTTTTATCTAAGTAATAAAATATACACCTAAGTTCTAAGGTGATTTGTATTCCGTGTTCATAAATAAAATAAAATAAATAAAAAAATAAAATCCGCGTTCGTAAATATTAAAAATAGAGAAAAACACATTATTATTGCATACTAAAATGTAGACATTATTACATTATATACAATAAGGTAAAATAAGTAATACTTGGATAACATTTTGAACACCTTTTTTAGGAACGTTATGGAGGTTAACTGTTGAAAATTAAATGAAAATACATACTTTTTGGTAAACATCACTTTACATACTTATTTAAAAGGACTTTAGAGATTATAAAACATATTTTGAGACTACATTTTCAACAAACAGCTGTGATTTAAAATACATATTTTACAATATATCAACTCACACCTGACACATTCTGCAAAATGTCGCAGAAGCATGAGCAATGTGAAGCAACTGACTATACTGATAATACAAATTTTAAATTTCTGAAAAAATGATAGAGTTTGCATTATAAAATGTTTTTTTAAGAGGACGTCACATATGGAATCTTAATAAGGGTTCTTTACAGGAATTTAAAGAAATTTTAGAAAAATAAGAATTTATATAGATATGTATATAAATATTTAGGAAAGTAAATTTTAAAAATTATTTAAAATATTTTCGTGTCAGTACCATATTTTGTTGTTTTGCTATCACGATATAATTATTAACAAAACTACTCTACAATAAAAAAAAAAGTATTTTTTCAGGCTGTAGTCGTAATTAAGAAACCATATTTTACATAATATACATTGTACTGTATAGTAATATATATCGTACTAAATAAGTAGACACAATTAACTGTGTTCTACTGTCGTCATTTTTTCGATATCATAAATAATGTTATTCCATCTGTAAAACTTCCCTAAAAATTGTTTTACAAAATTAATAACATTACAAATGATTAAGTATATATAATTGTGTTTACTATATTGTGTAAAAATTTGGTTCTTATTTTAATGATTGAAATTAATTTTTTTTTAAGTATTTATTTATTCTAAAAATTTATTCTGAAAAGGGTTTAAATGCAGTGGTGTAGCTAGACATTTTGTATGAGGAGGGCTAAGGTTTTATGAAAACCTTTGAGGATAAAACATTTACTTAAGTTAGTGGTGGTTAAATTGATAAAAAAAAATTAAGGAAGGATACTAGTTTTCGTTTGAAAATTAATGTTATAGCTGAACACATAAATTAAATACCTAGTGGTTCGGGAAGATATATTTCTTAATTATAGGCCTAAAAGAATGTTGGTAAAAGCCCCTAAAAATATATTTATGACGTTTAAATGTTAAACAATGCCCTAAAAATGATAAAAAAGTCCAGAAATTCAAAACAATTATGAGTTAAGTACCTATATTTATTTTGTATATGCAGATAATGGACAGAAATTAATTTTCATCTAGAAATAATTATAGCTTAAACGTTTAAGTTTAGACTAAAAAGCCAAATTAGTAGTAGGTTATGAGTATAAACTATATGTACCGAAAGTTTTGAATAATCTGAAATAGTTAATCTGCAGAATGCAGAATTTATGAACAAATAAAACAAATTTATGCTTTTTTTTCAATTCCATAGTTTATATAGTTCATAAATATTATGAAAAATATTCAAGAAATACCTTTTAAGATTGAGAAAAACAGTAAAATATAAAGTACAACCAAATAATATAAAAATAAAAATTGTTAAATTATATCTCTCTCTTAAGTCCGTCTTCCAAGAGCGGAAGTTTGGTGACCCATCAGTTGACGTTGGCAACAATCTCTTTCCAAAACTCACGGTTATCAGCCAATCGAATGGCCTCTTCTAGGGGATAGCCAGTGATGGTCTTCATCTGGTCTATCCAACGCATTGGTGTTCTTCCACGGCTTCTTTTCCCCTCTACTTTTCCTTCGACCATC
>JAIPRL010001265.1:25326-47286 GCA_025469235.1 Pemphigus obesinymphae
GAAGATCGATTCCACCCAGTCTTCAGGCCATACTCCTGTGGTCCAGACCTCATTGCACAGTTTCCATAAGATCTTTACTCCTTTATCTCCAGATAGTTTCAACATTTCTGCCGTGATTTCATCTGATTCAGGTGCCTTATTATTCTTCAGCTTTGACACTGCCTGTTTAATTTCCTCCGAGAGAATTCCTGGTTCCTGTTCACCATACATGATTCCATTACCAGTGTGTGCTCATCTGGGTCTGTGTACAGCTTTTGACAGTAAGTCCTCCAGCATTCCAGAATGCTGCTTGGGTCTGTTTGCACTTTTCCATTTTCATAAATTATATAACCATGGCTAAATGTTAATAGTTAAATGAATAAGATTAGCTGTTTAAAATGTTATATTTCATCCGATGCAATGTAGGTAATAAAACAAAAAATATCAGAGGTAGATACCTACTAGATATTCGTTTTCATAATATAATTTTGTTATTTTTCAAATAAATTAAAATTAAAAAACATAAATAAAACAAAATGCCGATTGATATAAGCCAGCATTTAATTATCTTTTCAATTATTAGGCCATTCTGTATATCTGTATATACATCTGTATATAATATAATATGAAGAGTTAATAAAATACAGGCAATGGGGTCAAGGCCGTCTTAAAGAATGATTTTTTTTTTGGGGGGGGGATATGGTGTAAATGTAAAAATAATACTTCTCTTCAAAAACTTAAAATAAGCAAAAAAAATGTAATCAACTTTTTTCCCATTTTGCCAACTAAAATTCTAATAATTTATAGTTTTCCGACTTCAAATTCCAAAAAATACTTCATTGCTGCATAATTTTCCGACAAAATTCTAAAATTATTCATTCAAAACGTGAATGAGCAAAAAAAATAAAGCCATAGACTTCTTCTACTATTTGCCGATTAAACTTCATTTTGCCGACTACATTCCGAAGTTTCTGAGACACCCCCTCGGAACGGCCCTGAATGGGGGGAACTATATAGAGATTTCTTAGCCAACCCATTGTTAAGCATCTGTTTAAGTTTATACAAGTCGTATCTAAATTTACTATGGCTTAATTTACTGTTTTCAATGGTTCTATTCGAAAATATCTGTGAAACTACAACAAAAAATTATCCTGTATACACATATACTTATACAGATGTATTGATATACAGAGTGTCCCACGAATATCTGATAAATGCAATAACTTTTGTTCTGTTGTATATTTTTAAGTTTTTTTTTTTTTTTGTAATAATTACTAAAACTCTGCACTACAATCCTTATATTTTATATATTTTATTTTTTTTTTACAAATAAAAATAAAAAATTTTAATTTTCTATTACAATTTTTTTTTTTTGTAATTCAAGATATCTACTTAATAAATAAATGTTTAAAAATATTTTTGGTGTTTAAAACTATTAATTAGGTTACACCATTAATTTTTAAACAATTATTAAAGTTTATTAAAATTCAAATTAATCTTGCTAATCAACATTACAGCGATATAAAAAATGATAACTACCTAAAAATTGATAATATAGTTCAATTGATAAAAATATTATGTTACTAAGAATGATATTTATTCTTGGAAAAAATTATTTTTTGTTATTTAGTACCTATATATCATTAATAAAAATAATTGAAATTTTAGTAAACTTCAAAATTTTTTTATAAAATCGACAACTTAATATTAATAAACATTTCTAACGTCAAATTTTTAAAACATTATTTTATAAAATGGCTACTTCGGATTATAATAAAAAATTTAATTTTTTATTTTGTTAAAAAAATACTTAAAAATATACAACAGAACACAAATTATTGCATTTGTCAGATCTTCGTGGGACACCCTCTAGGTATATATAATATAGTGTACAGTAAACTCATCAAATTATCTATAGTTAAAATATATGTGAGTAAGTTATTAACTAGTTATAATTATTTTTGTTTATTAAAACTCCAATGTTTAGTTTAGGGGGTGGAAACTCATCGATTGCTAGATTAGGATATTACTACCATATTTGAAATGGGCGCGTTAGACGTGTACCCAAATTTTGTAAAAGAGAAACCAGTTGTTGATATTGTTGATGAGCAAAAAAAAAAGTCAATCCATCCCAAAATTTAGATTAAGCAAAGATAAAATATTTCATTCGAAAAACGATTCATAAAATCATACGCATTTACGTTTACACCCCGGTAAAATCACAGAAACATCAATTTTTAGCTAATTTTTTTTTTTTTTGTGGGGGGGGGGTGAAAATATGAAAAAAACAATATATCTAATACTTTTCTTCAAAACACAAAATAATCATAAAAAAAAAATTATCAAATTTTTTCCCATCTAGCCGAATAAAATCCTACTAATTTATAGTTTTCCGACTTAAAATTCAGAGACACACTGGTTTACTTTTTTTCGATAGCTAACCACAGTGACGCACACTCATTTTTTGCAAGGGGTGTCAGCACACTTTTACATCATACTCGCCACCGACCCAAACAATTTTTATAATCAATTTTGTTACCTACTTAAATGACACTCATAATAGATTATCTTATAGTTTATCAACACAATATTGGAATAATATTAGTCTACCACCCACCACCTTATAATATAGGGGTGTCGACTGACACCCCTCTACCATTCCGTGTGCGCCACTGCCTAGCCATCATAGAATCGTAGAAATACCTACCGATACCGATCTGTTCCCGCTCCAAACTTTAATTCGCCTTTTAATATATTCTGTTATTAGTTATTACAATTTACACTACCATTTATCAATTTTCATATTAAACAATTAATTCTGAAGTGATAAGTGTATTGAAGAAGTATTTACATTTATATATACATAGGCAATATACATAGGCAATATACATCTATATATATTTTATACCTATAATACCTAATATTCGTAAAATAATAATATTATTTATTAAATAATATTATTATAATAGGCGTGTTTTCGCGATTAACCAAATGTATTTTGGTTACTAAATTGTATAAACAATCAGTTTTGGTTATAATAATTTATAACCGATCAAATGTGGTGGTTATTATGTTTGGTTATAGATAAGACAAAATAACATAACCTTTTTAATCGCGAAAACACGCCGAATATAGGTATACCCTCCGATATATATAATAAACTAGATTGCCAACTCCCGAATAAAAGTGAAGTGGCCACGACACCCATTTTTGTGGGCTGTGGATCATTATCAATGTATTATCACAGAATATTGTGATAATAAAACATTTCGAATTTATACCGCGTTTACCGCTGTATAATAATAGCTATATAATTGGAATCACGAATACATAGATATATGCTTATATAGATAATTATATATTATACATATCTTTGCACGAACATTAATGTTATAACTTATGTAAACACGTATAACATAAATATTATTAAAAATGCTCCAGTCTTGTGTTGTTGGTTGTAAAAGTGTTGCGAGCACAGTAAAATATTGAAATCAAAAATGATGAAAATAGTAGAAGACAACAAATACCTACATAAAAGTATAGTTGACAATATATTGTTTAATAATATGTAGGTAGTAATTCGTAAGTTTTACAAAATAAGGTAATATTATTATTTTATTACATTAATAATTAATAGTTTATTATTAATTTGTAAATACCTCAATAAAATATAAATATATATATATATATACTATACATATATAGTTTTAAAATTATCAGAGAAGGATTTATTTCATACATTAAATGATACTGGACGATTACCTAGACGATCTTCGATCTTTTAATAATCAGATTGATTTCCAAAATTTGAACTTTCGGCATTCAACGATTTTCGACTTTCAAGGGGACGTAATAATAATATGTATTTGCATAATTTTGTTTTGTTTATTATTCAAGGTTAAAATATCTAGGTAAGTAGCTACTTATATATTGTACTTACCACAGTTTATTAAACATATCTATGTATTGTACACACATATTGATAATATAAATGTGATAAGATTCAAATTACCACAAAAATGGCGGACCAATGGTGACTTCAATTATTTACACGGGAAACATAATATAGCAGTTAACAATATAGTTTATTATACATATCTGTATATACCCATGAATGTTGGTGATAACTGATAATAAGTATTATGAAGGGGTAAACCAATTAATGAAACGAATTTGTAACTAAACCGGTGTAATAGGTGCGACTAATATATATAGGTATATATATATATATATATATATAATAGCATTTAATTTTAGGGAGAGGGTTAAAATTAAGTTGATAACCTTTTTTTTTTACCTATTAGATGCGTCATAAATAACCGCTATAATAACCTCATTAAGTACATTTGTGATAATTGTAAAATTAATGTATAATATATAAACAATTTATTAAAAATTTTTTAGGAATTTGGGCCCCTAAAACTGCCATTTTGGTGTATCTTTAAACTGAACCAAAATCATTAATCGGGATTGCATACTGGTTTAAGCTGGCGAATTTCTTGGCACATGACCTTTGGTTTATGTTCACTCAGAGAACGAAAACTCAAAAAAACATTTGGCGTTGGAAGTGCTTGGTTTTCAGTCTGGACGGGGTTTTAGAGATTTCCAAATATTACTGTAAAATGAAAAAAGTATAAAACAAATGTATTATAAGATTTCTTTGTAAATAATTAAATGTAAAAAATAAAGTAGGTACTATGTTGATACCTAGTGATAAGTTTTCAAATGTTTGTAAAGGCCATAGGGAGTCGACGGGATTTTGAATATTTTTTCTAAAGCACCACATCTTAAAGGCCTCCAGTTTATTTTTTATACTGCATTTTTATAGGACACAAATACATTTTTAAATAGGTATGTACCTACCTACCTACCTGTAGTTATTATCACTATAAAATAATATTAAATATAATTAGTCCAGAAAGTTACCGGCAAAAATGAATTGATTTTTGGTTACAAATCAATAAAGTACCAATATCTAATTTTTCTAGGGTTTTCATCCACTTAATATAATGGTTCTCAAAAACAGAACTAACTTTTAACTACTTATTTAAAAAAAAGAGTTGAAATTAACTTAATCTTAACTAGTTAATTTTATTATCATAATATTATTTTGGTTACGGGTAGCTATATTACTGACTAGTGACTACTGAGGAGGCAAGGAGGGGAGGGCTCCTTAAATTATCGTAAAATTGACGTCGTGGCATGACGGGTCGACAATTGTTCTCGATCCTTCAGCGGTGGTGCAGTGTAGTCTTCAATCATCATAGTCGTGTGGTGCACTGCTCTTATCAGTTGTAGCGGTCGTTATCCGTTGATAACGCTTTGTTCGAAGATAAGAGGAATATGATCGCGTAAAAAAAAAAACAGGAACGTTTATTAATTATTATTATTACATATTATAACTTGGAGCGAGTGTCATTTATTGTACGTGTTTTCGTATCATCGTGTTCTAGTCGATATTATAATATTGATTAATATTATCTAGGTATTTGGAAAATCTGTTTTCATTAACACCTCCACCAGTCACTTTGACCTCGCTACCAATGCATTTGTTGTCCGTCCATCGGCTCCCACGACCGGTTTCCGTTGGTCCAGTCCAGTAGGGACGACAACGAACATAGTACAGTTCCCTGGACCGTGTAGGTAGTTGTAACCTAGCGACGGCATCATTATGGGTGCTGGACCTAGTCACGGTGAACTTGCAGACAACGATTGCCTGTTGCGATTAGCTGGCGAGTTGGAGATCACCATAGATGATCCGTTCTGGGACACGTTCTTGACGTTCTCATTGAATCCGCCGACGTGTAGGTGAGTACGATATTATAGCCGTTCAAATAAGTGGTACGTTCTGTAGTGCTTGTCTCATGCTATGTCTAACTACCGTGTTTCAGCCAAGATGACAAGATGTTAACCGACCGGCTGAAGAGCATATGTCAATCGTTGGTTGTCAACAATAGAAACACTTCAAATTTCAAAACGTTGATCAGACTATTGTTAGAAAAAGCCGAATTTGAAAAACTAGAAGCCGAAGAAAAGTATGGTGTACTTATGATATATGATAAAACTTGAATAGTCACTTTTTTTAATTATTTATTATATTATTATCATCAACAGCAATATTTTACGATGGCAAGTATTCAATGGACTGTTTATTGCTCGATATTTTCTCAAATATCTTGTTCAAAATTCAAAAGAAATAGAGCTAATCAATCAATTTGAATTACAAACAGGTATGTACAACACTAAGTTTAAGAATCACATTTTTGTTATCAAATTTGGTTAAAATGTGAGTGAATTCCATTCAGTAATAGGTGCTTATTTATAAAATAAAATTGTAAAAACAATGTCACAGGATATAAACCTTTTAATAGATACTAGAGTCAAGCATTGAGCAATATTTAATTATTTTTTCCTGCCTAAATTATTATGAATTTTCATATATTGCCTACCTACCTATATTTTATAAATAATAATTTTTTTTTTCAGATGGAATTGAAGTTGCATTAGGTGATCGAAAAGAATATGCCGTTCCAGAAGATTTAAATGAAACTACATCATTCAAATTTTTTGCACTATTAGTTAAAATTGTGTCCGAATTGAAAGTGACGTAAGTATAGCTGTTATATTGTTATTCTATTATTTAATTCTCACGACACATGTTCAGCTCGGGTTCATGGCTCAAGTAGGATGATATAATATACCTGCTTTGGGAATGCCTTAACATTTCTGGGTTTAGTACATACCAAGTTGACTTGGCTCACAGTTTGTGCATTCTGTCCATTTTTAGCATTTGGGGCATGAGTCAAAGAAAGCAAATACGCTGTAGGAATGAGAAAGCCTTAGTTTGTCAAAAGTTGCAAAGTATTTCTTAACTTGACAAGTGCTAAGCCATGTGCTGTGAGAACATAATTTTATAGCTACCTACTCTATATAGGGTTTACTTCATACTACATACAATAAAACTTATATATACTATTTATAAGTAGTTAAGTTTATTTATTGAATTGAAGTAATATGTTTATCTTTCACAGGGATTCTACTTATTCAATTCACATAGAGAGTTTAAATTGTATTTTAATAGTTTTGTCTATTCAAATGTATACTATACAACCTTCTAGTAGTCTTATTACATACCGGTATGTTTATTTTAAATTATTTTGATACCTAAATTAAAACTATTAACAAAATGATTTATTTTTTAAGAATATTCATGGAAAACATTGATGCGCCAAAATTATCAAAAGCATTGTTACAAAGGTATACAGAGCAAATTAAGTCACCCGCTTTGTCTGGTGGTGGCATTTTCTATGGATTGGCCTGTAAGTTTCATTATTAATAATTTATTTAAATACTTATATCTATGTGCATTTCTGTAGCAAACTTATGGAATATATTGACGCTAAGTTCTAATGTACCTACTCAAACGAATCAAAGTCCTCTAAGTTCATTGTCAATTAGTGTATTGTTAGTATTGATAAATCACTGTACATCACCTCCACCTCCAAAGGGCAATCCATATCGTACCTGCATTTCTTCACAATCAGGTAACAATTATTCAAAATTAATACATATATTTAATAATTACTTGCCAAAATTGTGTTGATCATTTACATATAATATTTTTAGACAATCTTGTCACTGTTTATCAATTCCTGGGTGATAATCCAGATGCACCATTAAGCGAAGAAAAAACTTTGTTATTGTATCATTTAATACACTGCAACAACAATTTTAAAACATTTCTTCTAGCTCGTACTGATATTGAAGTAGTGGTAAAAAATTATAATTAATTTCTAGCAAATTTTTCAGAAAATTCATTATTTTTAAATTTATTTAAAAATTATTTTAAGTTATTTTAACTCATTTTTAAGTTATTCATTCTATTTCAGTTGATTCCACTTTTGAGAACAATTTACAACACACAGTGTAGTCGATTCCAACACATGTATATGGCACTCATTGTGTTGTTGATACTTACTGAAGATCAACTGTTCAATAAAACTGTTCATAGTATCATACTAAAAGGTATTACTTGGTATGAAGAAAGAGTAGTGTCCGAAATTTCCTTAGGTGGTCTAATTATTTTAGTTACTACTAGAACAGCTCAATATAATTTACTAAAAATGAGAGTAAGCAACAACTTTCTTTTATTTTTAAAAAATAATAACGTTTCTTACCTGTTTTTAGGATAAATACTTGCACATAAATTGTTTTGCAGCTTTAGCAAACATGTCATCGCAATTTAGTCAGCTGCATCCATATGTTTGTCAAAGGATGTTGAGCTTATATGAGGTGCTATCGAAGACTTTTTTGAGAAGTCCAAACCAAGATGTAAGAAAAAATTTTATATGATAAATATTATATATCAGATGTGTTTTTCAACATAATACATTCATTTTCTAAATTAATTTTTATACATTTCAATATATTTATTTATTTAATTTGTGAAATAATTATAATACTAAATTAAAATTAAATTTTCACTATTATTTAAAATCATTCGGTATAAATTAATAAATATAACGAAAATGCAACAAGTTATAATAATGTTTTAATTATATTAATTTATTTGCTCAAATCTGTAGTATTAATAAAAACTCTTATAAAATACATATACAGTACAGCCGACGAAATTAAAGCCATGATTGTCACATTACCAGTGAAAGAATTTTAGAGAATTGAGGATTATTCTATGTTTATAAGTGTTTTTAAAATGTTAGCGTTATGAGACTGCATTCTAGAGTTTAGCAAAATGTTTTGAACATCGATGTATAGATTAATATATAGATGATACATTGACTTTTAAAATATCAATAACTTGGATATATCGGGAAATAATTTTTGATATTCAGTAATATAAAGTATTACTTTTGGCGCAAAACTTTTTACGAAAACCTAATGAAATTTCTCCAATATAGCATGACAATCACGGGTCTTATTTCGCTGGCCGTACATTTTCCTCACATTGATTTTCATTATCTAGGTTTATATAATGTTATTAACAATTGTGTTTATTGTTAAAATCTCTTTATGCTGTGTAGTATTATAGTATGATCATAGGCATGCTCAAGATTTTGTGTCAGATGCAGTAAATATTTTAACCGGACCTATACTGTATATAGAAACCAATCCAATTTTTATTTTATTAATTTCAGTGGCGTAGTCGCAAGATATTGGCTGGATCACAAATTTTAATTCTTTAACATAAAAATCGATATCTTAATTCTATTTAAATGATCAATTTTAATTTTGGTTAGAAGGAAAATAAAAAAATCATGAATATTGTAATTTTTTATGATAAAATTTGAAAATACTAAATAATGTTAAAAACAAATGTAAACCCAATTTTAGTATTTATTTTCCATTTTTTTTTTTTTTTTTTACCACATTAGGACTCATTAAATACAATTTTCTAGCCTACTAAAATTGAGAATAAATTCCTGGTACAGAAAATGCAAAATCATTGGCTGTACTCGTGCACATACCTATGTGTATTATATAATATTATTATTTCAGATGAGTGCTATCGAAGAAGCATTGCGTATTGTATTAGAAGTGATAAATTCATGTCTGTCCAATCAACTTATACATAACCCTAATTTAGTATATGCCCTTCTCTACCAACGCAAGGTTTTTGAACCATTGAAGAGCCATGAAGCATTCCATGATGTCATTCAAAATATTGATATGGTTATAACATTCTTTTCCGCTAAACTAGAGCGCGAAGAAGAATTATTGAATTCATCTGATGTAAATACAATGTTATCCAGGGTGCAGCATTGGTCTCTTCAATGGCCTAGAGACCTGATGAAAGTATGGTTAAGATAATAATTTTTCAGAAAAATAATCATTCATTATCTTTATTTTTAATACAAGTTGTATGCTTGCAGAAATTTCCAGATCTTAAATTCAAATATGTGGAAGAAGAGAAACCTGAAGAATTTTTTGGTCCTTATGTTTGGTCATTGGTGAACATATTGTCGGGTATTAATTTTGAATCAACTCTTTATAAACTAAACTAAATCACAATAATTAAATCCAAAGTTTTTTTTTTAATTTGTACTATTATATTTTATTTGTTAACATAATATTAATTATTATTGTATATGATAAAAGTGTGTGTGTATATAATAAACAGATACTAAAATGCTTTATTTAAGTCACAACTATAGATAAAAGGTCTATCTATATGTCGTGATTTAAACTATTGTTATACTACCTTGAATATATTTATAGTAATTATTTTCATAATTTGTTGTTTTTCTTTTAAATAATTATCCAATATAATCAATCCAAAAAAATCTTAATATACACTGACCGAAATAAAATAATATACCTCATAATTTTTATAATATTATATGGATTCCAATTTTAAAAAATGTATAGTTTCTATTTACTCATTAGGTATTATATTAAACATAATATTGTCTAGTAAGCAATATAAATACAAATTTACTGAGTAATATATCTCGCATCTAAAAAAATTAATTCAGGTACTTATATATTATTATTAATCAATTTGGAGGTATAAATATTCACTTGTAAGTTTCCTGTTAGAATTTAAATACAGTAATTTATTATTTATAATCTAAATCATTATTCAAACAATATGTCAAGTTATTTTCATACTTTAACTTCCATTATTAATAATTCATAAAACAATAAATGTGTGTGTATATTATTATATTTCCTTATGCTTGCTTTTATAATCGTGGCAATCAAATATGAGTCGTGATGACACTCTATATATATATGTTGTACTCATCTGCTATTTTCATAATATCCAGTGATACATTATTTATTCAAAATAATTCTACCACTACATTGCAACAAATTGTATTTAAAATAATACAACTACCGAATCTCCCTCTTCAAAGACCACTAAGACCACTCGAATATTTAAATTTACGATACAACATTTGGGAACATTGTAACAATTCCATCAGTAGAATACAACACTTGTCACTGCTCATTTGTACTGGTTATTATTATTTATTATAGTTGTATAATTTATTAAAAATAAAAAGAACTTTGTGGGTACAATGTATGACAAATAATATTCAATTGTATGTATAAATGAATAAAAATCAAACCTTTCCAAAGTTTGTAATAGGTATTTAAACTCTAATTTTATCCCAGATTTGTTTTGTGTCTAGTGTAATTTTGCTATATTGCCCGTTAGATATATGAATATATAATATAATAAAATATTAAAATATTTAGGTATAATACATATTTTAATTTATTTAAATTTTAAATTTTAAAACTCACATTACTTACATAACATTATTTAGGAAAAAGTTGTTGATGTCACAATGAGGTAGGTATCTATAAATATAATAAGAATTAGTACCTACTACTATTAAATATAAAAATAAATATGATAATAATTTTTTTAATTTTCAAGTCGAGACAAAATCTACCTATTCAACACTTATCTTGAAATGGATAATTATTTGATTTATGTAACTACTTGTTTAATATTATATCAGGACTCCTTTTAACAAATGTTTGGATAAATTTTATGTAATTCCAACTAGAAAATGTGTAATTGTAACCTTTATAGGTAACCTATAATAGTGTATTTGTAAAATTTTAAGTTTAATAATATATTATGATATATATATTTAACGTTAAGATCGTATTAGAACAAAAAAATGTTTAATAAAAAACTCCCATCAGTATATTTTTCATACATATCAACTAAGTTATAAAGTTTAAGTAAAATGTATGTAAATTAATTGGTTTTAGAAGTACGAAATAAAAACAAATGATAGATAATAAAATTAAGTAATGGATTGCATATTATAGTGGCAGTTTTTCGATATTCCTAAATACATTTATTTTCAATTTTAGTTATTTAAAAAAATCATAAAAATTAGATTTTCTAACTACTTATATATCTATATAATTCAGAGTTTGTTATAATTTATTCATAAACACTATCATTACCATATAATTAATTATTTTTTTTAAGAGGACACCCACGGTTTTTAAGAGATCATATTATAATTAAGTATAAGTAGTTAAATTTAAGAAAAATTAATATCTGATGATTGAATTATGTTTTAATAGGTAGGTATATCATACATTTCAACAGTAATTTAAGTTCATTATTTATAAATATTCTTTATTTATAGTTCTATGTCAGTCACTGTTCTATAATAATAAATAATTCTTGAAAATGTAGTAAACTGTGATTTGGGAGACGCACTAACTATGATTTTGGGAAATTGAGTGGTTATAGTATTTGATTACTTATAAGTATATAAATTTAAACACCATACAATAATTTAAATTAATTTTTCGATAAGATTATACGATGTCTAGTTCAAATTTATTATTTAATATAGAAATATTTGTATATAATGTGCTAAAATAATAAGGACAGAATCTGGACTTAGATAAAAAATCAGCATTCTAGGAAATATTATCAAAAGAAACTCCCTGCAATTGGCAATTAAAGTATTGCAGAGGAAAATATAGCCGTAAGGAATCATCAGCTATGTACCTTTTCAGTTAAATGGGTAACTTCATTGACCCCTCCTCAGAAAATAACTTTGATACACCATTTTACTGCGAGATGAGGATGAATCTCTAATGAACTATTGAGAAAATCGAAAACTGACCTCTTTGAAGTACCTACCTACTTAGAACTTGATAGAAATTTCAACATCAGAATGTTATTTACCCGAAAAATTATATTCAAGTGTATACCTATACCTAATAACACATATTATATAAAAACAAATTTAAAAATTATCGAAAATTGGTCAACATTTGATCGTGTGAACATTTCAAGTCTAGGATATTATTAATTTTCTGGTTTATAAGAAATTTTGGTCGTTATCGGCTATTGTTTTCTATTATGCATAAAAAACTACTGAGAAATTCGAAAACTAATCTTTAGTTTTTAACTCATTTTTAGTGTCTATCTACTATAATGAATAAGTATAAGCTTATAAACTCTTATATTCAACTCCTACCTAAGCAAAAATACCAACGAAATGTACCACATAATAATGGAAAATCCAAAAAACAATCAATGTTCATTGTTCATCGCAAATCACCATCAAATGCCGTCGATAACATTAAATGTTTCTGAAAATTGCTGATAACGAAAATTTATTGAAGTAGCGTTGATTTCGACATGATTTCACAGTATCATTCATATATATACTTATCTATGGTATCATTTCAACCATTCAATACTTTATGCCATTATTCGTATCAAATTTTATTCAATAAAACAAAAAACATCCATTTTCGCAATTGCAATATTTTTCCGAGGTTAATCGACGTACATACCTATCTATTTAAATAATGATATAAGGGGGTATCTACGCTGTTTATCTGTTACATAATATAAAAAAAATTAGCTTCATACCCTTGCATTCTCGTTCAATTCAACAACTGAATAGGTATGACTGTACCTATCAACTATCAAAAGGACACAAAACTGATGACAGTGGTATCATTTGGGGGATGGGGTTGTCCAACGGTATCACTAACTTAAAAGTATTATAATAATTGCACTTCCATTAATGGACCAATGTGTCGTCATAATAATAATTTATGTATTTATGTATTACTTACATATTTTTATATTTATATTAGGGTAGTCCTTAAAATATGAAAGTCCCTAGTTTCTTTAAGTGGAATGAAAAAATAATTGTGAGAAAATTTGGACCCGGTGACTCACCCCTTCTTGTGCCATGGAAGTGTTGAATATTATGGTCCAAAAGGGTAGTTTTCTGGGGTTTTTTTTAAGTATTTTAAAAACTATACAGTATTCACAGAAAATATTTAAGAAAATAAATTATAGATAAATATATGTATTCATAAAAATTATTGTAAATCTATCATTATATATAAAAATATATAAATTACAAAATATTTGAATAAACCAACAAAATTTGATTTTTACAGTTATTATAAAATATTTGGAAAGTGGTTGGGAACAAGATTAAATATTTAAAATAAAATATATTTATAATTTAATTATCTCAAAAAAATATTCTAAGAACAAATTTCATTGGATTAACCATTTTTTACCTATAGATAGATTTACGAAATGTTTTAACATATTTTCAAAAAAAAAAAAAATATATATATATATATACATATTATATTATATACTTATATATAAATAAAATATATGAATATTAATAATAAAATTGAAGACTCAATTCCACAAAAATATTTACTTTATTTTGGTAAATATTTTCGTGGAATTGAGTCTTCAATTTATTATTAGAAAAATCCATAAATACTCAAATTATAAACATAGGAATACTAATTTTAAAATATTTTTTTTTTAGTATCTACTACCTACCTATCTGATGTATTCAAAATATTTTTTTAGAAGTGTTTTTTAAACGGGCCAATGAAATGTTCAAAATGGCCTGCCCAAAACCTCACAGACCCGGAAAAAAAACTGAAATGACGCCCCTGACTGAGGACTCACATGCGGACTTTGCATCGCGGTGTCACGTTACGCATTAGAAAAGGACGTAGGCACGTAGCACCTGCACTAACTGATATTAGGTATACGAAATTTACGTACAAGGTACAATATATTCTTATCACAACTTCGTCATTTCTAATATCAGAGTAAATTTATACATCTATGCTATAGAAGAGCCATTTTTTCGAAATTTTAATTTTAAAGAAAAATATATCTATTTAAAACATCGGTTGTTAAAAATAGTTGTCTCTTTAAAAATGTTTGAAAATGCTCTTCCAGTAATAGGTTAATTTATTCTAATATTAGAAATGACGAAGTTGTGATAAGAATGCTGAATATATATTTCGTATTTTATCAGTTGGTTAACACGCGGATGCTACGACCTCTTAATCATAAGCCAATTGAGCCAAAAAATAAGTTTTCTTTAAACCATAGACCGTAAGATTGATATGTATATTGTGGGAGGGTAAATAGCGGCAACTGCCTCTCAAATATTTTGTCAGATGGGCAAAGGTATCGTTTCCCCCCTCCCGCCCCTCTGTTATGAGCTCGAACTTAAAATAAAATGTTAACATTTCTAATATTATAAATTATGATCAATATCATAGACGTGTTATAAACACGGGCAGACGTTTTGTATTCGTAAAAACATGTTTACCTACACAAAACAGGTTCTTAAAGTGATTTTAGAGTTAAGACATCTACCTATTAATTTATTACAAAATTTACAGAGGAAAATGTTTTGGAATTAATGTAATTTATATATTTTTTTATTAACCCATTTAAAAATGTCATTTAAGTTTTAAAAACTAATTTTGTGACTTTTTTTTTAAAAAGCACAATCACATTTTTTTTTTATTGGTAAATGAAAAAAAAAACTTGTGAGCCCGTTAGTACTCTCATTATATTATTATGTTATTATGTGTAAACATCTAAACGGGTTTTGAACGAATCAGGATTTTATTTAGTACAAAAAACTCCGAGTGTGGCTCTTATATTCGTTCGCTGCATAGAATTATACCGGTAACCGGAAAAACGACCACGGAAAAAACGTCCAATGGAAAAAACGTCCAACGGTGTAAGCGTCCAACTATAGGGGTGATAAAATACAATATATAAAAAATAAATGAATAAAAAAAACGTATTTTTCGATAATAAAGTTGTTTACAGTCGTAATAACGGAGTATTACTATTACCTATATTATATTATAGTGATACTACTAGTGATACTATAGTGCCATAGAATATTCTGTGCTAGTAGGAGTATATCGTTATCAAAGTATAATATTATATGGTCGAAGAATTATATCATGGCGGTCTAACAGTCATATGTAAACATTGAAATCTCCCGCAGAGCTTATCATACCCGTGACGTCATCTGTAGTACACGTTTTGCGACGGCATAAATTAAAATATATACACGACAACCACTATGGGTATTTTCGTTCCTTTCAGTAATTTTTTTACCAGAAAACGCATGGTCCGATCTTTTAGAAATTATATTTTTCCGAGAGAAAAATTTATCTAGTGTTGATATCATCAAGGAAATTATTTTCCGATTTTCTCAAAACTGTACATATATAGGTACAGAATCAAAAACTGAAAAAAAAAAAAAAATAGAAAAGTACAAGAATAATAAGATTTTGTTGAAATCTAATATTTCTGTTTTTTCCAAATTTTTCCCAAGTGTAGTAATTTTAGCAAGTAGTTATTTTAGTATAATCTATTAACATAAAAATATTTTCAAAAATGTTCTGATAAATTTGACTTTTTTGTAACGGGTACTTAGTAGTTTTAGATTCAGAGTGGAGCGAGGAATGTATTAGTTTTACATTGATGTTTATTTTTTTTATTTTTCTGTAAACAATTTTTCGGGTAGAAGGAGTTAAGTAGAAGTTTTTGGATACAGAGGTTTTTTGTTAGAAAAAATTAAGCGTAAATAATGCGTCCTTTTTATACATAGGTAGTGTGATGTTATATAATAACAAATATTTGTCATAGTTACAACTTAAATACATAAATGACACAGCTTATATATAAATAATATTCTGAAGCTCCGCTCAGAATCGTAGTTATCGAATGCAATAATTTATCGTTGCATTTATATTTATAAATACCTCTCAATTTATTTAAAATTAATGAACTGTAGTCTGTATTTAAATTATTAATCAACGCTATTAATTGAATTATAGATTAATAAAAGAGTTAGACGTTTTTACTGTAGTCATTTTTCCTTGGCGACGTTTTTTCTACGATTCAAAATTACCATACCCCTCTAGTTTTAGGTAGCTGAGAAAAAGCTAGGTATACTATTGTATGAATTCGTATTAATATTTTTGAGTAAACCTGTTTTTTAAACAAATAGGTACCGCGATTACACATCAATAAAAAATGTTACTAACATAGAACTATTTTTAAATTAAATTAAGTGTTTTTAAATATTTTTAATATAATAATATTGTCAGATTTTATTTTAGGTACTTAAAATTTCTTCAAAATTTCCTATTGATAATATTTATAGAATATTTTATATAATTACAATATATTTTTTCAGTAACTAAGATTTGGCAGATTATACCACAGAGTTGATCAATACCAAATATTCCACTGATAACTGATATGTGAAAAAAATATAGACATTTCTTAGAGATATACCGATATCTCGATATCACCAGAGGTCATATTATATTATATCGATAGTAAATTATCGATATTTTCTCGACAAATATCGAGATGTACGAATATCGCGGTATGTAATGTATGTGATGCAGCACGTATACCTACCAATAACCATTCTATCGATAAAATATAATATCATAATATTAATATGCACAATAATAATGTATTAATATAAATTATAATTTATTTATAAAACACTGTTTATGACGTGTAAATGTGCAGGTAAACAATAAACAGACGTTTGCCAATTAAACGATATGCGATGTATGGTGAATGGGATATGGAAGGAAAATGAATTTATTATCAGTGGGAAAAAAAACTGGTTTTCGACATATTCCCCACCGGTCTCGAGATTTTATAGGTACACTATTTTACGTTTTTGTTATTATTACTATGATTAGGCATAACTATTATTATTGTGTTATTTTAATAGCAATTATTGTACGGTAAAGACAGATATGAGTGTGCGCACATCATACAAAACATTAATGGGTATATTATCATAAGTATATTATGTGCAACAGGTGGCGGTGCGAATATTGCCGAGAAGTAGTCGCTGCCGGACATTAGGTATTATATTGTATGTACCGACGACCTTAGATCAGTACCGGACTTTAACGCGGACGCATGTTTATGTACATAATAATATTATTATAGTTATATTATTGTTCCACACGTTGTGCATATTATCGTAATTATTATTTTGTGTAAAATTGTTTATAATATTATGTGATAATAAAGTATAGTGTTATCAGACCGTCCGTAAATCGAATTATACCCACCTACGCCTTATCATCGACTATTGAGTATTGACCACTTGACACTTCACGTTATCTACACCAAGGTAAAGTATATACTTATAATATACCTACTTACATTGTGGAGGAATATTAATAGATTATAATGAAAATAAGGTTACATCTTTCGTCGTGGTATTTTAAAAATTATTCGGGAGACTGTTTTTTACACTTTGGTCCTAACTCCCAAGTATTTTCTTATGCGATGTATAGTGTTATAATATGTAAGTATAGGTACCCAATCTGTAGAAACTATATTTTTAACTCTTGATTTTAGTTTATATTCCTTGTTTCGAAATTATACTAATATAAAAGATAATTAATTAGAAAGTAAATCACGAAAACTATAATTACATTTAGAACATTTTAATTTTAAGCCAACGAATTTTGTTTATAATACAGTGTACATTTTTATGTAAACTCATTTTATTGATCAATTTTTGTTGGTACTGAATCATTAATATGATTGTAAATCATTTTATAGTTAATAGAACTATACTTCCCTTCTAGTGACAATGATAGTAACTAACTACAAAAATGTAGTTGTTGGAAAAATAACATTGTTTTCTCTTTTGGTTCTGATTATATAGTCGAGAACATTTTAAAATCGAATATCGAGATAATAATACACAATTTTACCACATGAAAGTGATGAAAATGGCAGGAGGATGTTCAAATTAACAATTATATAATATAATATAATCTCATTTTTGACAATTTGTTAGTTATCATGCATAAGTGCATATTAATACGTTTCAACGGAATTTGCACTAAGAAAATTTTGTTAAAACTGCACAAATCAGTGGTGTGCTCAGAATTTTGAATAAGGAGGGGGATAATTTCTCATAAATTTATAAATCGCTATATAAAAAAAAAGGTAATTTGTGTACATTTGACTATGAATTCAATGTAATCTAATAATTGTTCATTTGACGTATTGTTTTCTGCGTTCATATACAATTATAATTTATTATACTTAGGAATGTGGTAAAATTAATCAGTAATTAAATAATTTTATTGTATTACATTATAAAACAAAGTAATATTATTTTATTTATGTTAAAATCCATAGAATAAAAGGGGTATTAGTAGGGGTAGAAGCACTTCGCTTATTGTATTAAGATACTCTTTGTGAATGTATTGCATTACATAAAACAATTCTGAGCGGAACTTTGGTGGTAATATACGTAAATCTCGATTTAAAGAAAAACACTTATAATTAATACAGTGCAGAACGACAAACGCAAAATGCGAGAGGAGCGATCTTTTCAGGTAACCAAAATAATGACGAGGTTCTCAAACTGATTAACTTTTGGCTAAAAAAAGGAATATATTGACACTGCTGACCGACACGAAGAAGACGAAGAAAAACGAAATCGTATTTTGGACGTTTTTATATCATTTTTCGGTAGTTTTTCCTACCGCGTTTACCGAAAACGCCAAAAATGGAAAAAATGAAAAAAAAGTACAAACTAAATGACATTTTCTACAGGTAAATGGTGTTACATGAACGTACAGATTGGTTCAAGACTTCTGGTCCAAAAGTTGTACACAGAAAAAAAACATCATTGTGAAATCACTATCTTTCTCACTCCGCTTAAAATCTAAAAAAACCATAGTGGAGATATGACACCCTCATTCCCCCCATGAGCACGCCGCTGGCACAAACTATAACAGTCTTATATATTTATTTATAGATGATGTTCTTATACCAGCTATCTTTATATCTCTCTTTATCACGTCCATTTTCGATCTTTCTTTTCTCCTTTTACATACATTTCCTTTACTAATCTACATTTTCTGTCTTTTCTTCTTAATATGTACTGAGACAGGTACCCATTGGTGCAGTCATCTCAGCCTATCTTCTCTATACTATAGTCACTTTACTCATCTACCTTTACATTCTAATCTCTACTCTTACTATTCTACTTATTTTCTGTTCTATTTTCCTATCTACTGCTTAACATAATTTATTTTACTATTCACTAATGATAATAGATACCTTAATCATCTAATCATTTATCTATAGATACAGTTTTTTTTTTATTGATATTTACTCCACTCGCTTAATAGTAATTACTCATAATAAATATTCAACATTAATTTAATTACATTTTTTATTAAGTTTATTCCAATTTAAAAATATCGTTCATAAAATATTTAATAATTACCTATAGGTAAAAAGGACTTTTTCAAAAATTTGTCAAGTAAAAACTTTTGGCTCCGAGCTCATGTATTGTTGTTGCATGTCAGTATGAGATTTATAACTCATCTAGAAAAAATTAACGTTAATTCTATATCACGTTTGTATAATTTTCATTTTATTAAATATTTCCTAATAAAAATTCAAGTTAAAATGTTAAAATGAACGCTTTAATAATAAAAATAATAAAGTTATTAATACTGTGATGTATGAATGAAGATATATTACGTTTCTTCAGTTTCCATCATCATCAGCTAGTATGTTATTACTTATCAGTCTGTCTGATTAGGCACTCTAATTAAGCCCTTCTTATAATATTAATATATAAATTCCGAGAACATTATAGTAATTCTATGGTCTTCATCATTATTAAATAATCTATTCATCAAATTGTTGCATTTCTAAAATGCCTATTTTTATTTTTTTTATTTGCTTTTTTATAGAGGTCATACAGACAATACGTAATATGATTTTTGTTATTGTTTTAATTAAAAAAAAAATCGTTATTTAATAAATATTATAATGTTAACCATTGTTTAATGATTGGAAAATTCGTAACAATACAGACACAGTCAGTGGTAGCACGAAAGGGGTTTATGTGATTTTCGTGATTAAAAAAAAATGGTGGCTACTAAAGATGGATGTTTAATTTTCATGTAAAAAAAGATTCAAAAAGGTAAAAAAAAAAAACAGGTTCTGAGTCAATATTGGATAAATGCCTATTAGACTTCGGTGATTCAATCATAGTACCTGCTTATGACGGTTGTAATGCAAGTATAAAATATGTAATATGTAATATTACATTATGTAGTTTTAATATATTTTAACATAATAGTATATTAATATTATATTTTAGTGTATAATAATGTATAGATATAAATAATTCTACAAGTAATGTAACACCGAAATATTGTATATTAATATGATTTCGAAAATGTAACAAACTCGTAAATAAAATGTAAACTATTGTAGTTATGTCGAATTACACATCAAATCAAAGTTATTAACTATATAGGTTAAGTTATATAATAACACTGTTGGGTCGAGGAGATAAATTTAAAGCTCACTTTAAACAATGGAAATAACAATCGGCAACAATCGTATATACCTATTCTTGTCTAAAATATGGTCGTTACGAATTATCATTATTTAATCGTACTACCTTTTTATAGGATAAGTGATGACGATGCATTCAAGCATTTTTCTAATTATCTCATTACCGTGTAGAAACTAAAACGTTTTACTTTTCATAAATATTTGGATGTAATTAGGTATTGTTAAATGTAAATCAGATTTGTTATCACGACAGAATAATAGAAAATTAGAACGTATATATGTTCCTAGAATATATAATATTATATAGATTTAACTGTGATTCCGGTATTAATTCCGGGTAGGTACTATAATTTATATTATTATACATATTTATACATCCATTAGCACTAGCCGGGAACTCTTGTGAAAAACTAGAACGTAATACTGTTCATAAAACGAACGCAAAATATTCGATTTTCCCTCAATAATTCCGTGGAAAGTTCTAACTTGTGACTCGAGTAACGAATAATCTTATTAATCTGAAAACTTATTCTGTATAATAAATTAATACCTAAATCGATGTGTTATATTGGCATTTGGATTATGAAAATTAATAAACGAATAATGGGGTTTTTATTAGGCACCTACCTATATTATAAATGATGATTAGGGCTAGGAATTTGTAGCATTTGCATTTTTTTTCATTGTACTCCAGCGCATAGCTTTCCAAATACAATATTCGATTTATACATCACAGAGTTCAAACACGAAATTTTATGGGGCATTTTTTTGCATTTTCT
>JAIPRL010001265.1:47386-57870 GCA_025469235.1 Pemphigus obesinymphae
GATAAATATTAAAAAATACTTATTATTTTATTTATTATTGTTTTCCAAGAATACATTTTTGAATAGGTATTTATTTGCAAATTTATTAATAAGTATATTATTTTTTGCATTTATAAAATATTATTTGGAACCACATTTTTAACTCATTTTTTAGTAACATTTTCATGTTTTAAAAGCATTTTTTTGTAGCATTATTGATGTATTTTAAATGCATTTATTATAGGTTTTTAATGCATCATTTTCCTAGCCCTAATGATGATATTTACATAATTAAAAATTACACCAAAATATTATACTTATAAGTTAGAATAAGTAATATATACAACATGTCTTGTGTTTTTCAATGTACCTATCTATGATAAGTGACAATTAATAATTTTAATACGATTAATACGGTGAAACGAACGTGAGTGGACTAGTCATGCACGTGCTGCACGTCCACAACGGTTAAGCACCAAAAGAGAAGAGAACGATGCAGACCGTTTGTAGTGCTTTGATCAATATAAAATTCGTTATATTAAAATGATTTAGAATCACTGAAGTAAAACTACCGAATCCAAATCGAGTTTAAACACCTATACCTAATGCATATTTTAAGTTTTTAGAATTGCGTGTGATAAGGAACTCTACCCACTCCTACTAAAATTCCATAACGAAGGTATTATTGGATGTAGATACTAGATTGTAACGAGTAATTTAGATTAAGACGTCCGAAATTTGAATAAAAGAAAAGTTAATCGTATATGATTTTTATTAACTTTTTTAGTGTAATTTCAATATTATAAACTTAAATATAGGTACGATGACTTATAGAGTATATGTGATCCACATTTGCTATCTCTGTCAATATAATAATGGATATTATATACCTAACAATATATATTACGCAACATAAGAGCTCTTATGGATGTCTATATAATATAATATATATTATAGGATATCAGCGCACCTATTTTAAGGCAATTTAAAGAAAAGTTTCTACCTACTTATTTAATTATTTGTTTATTTTAGATTCTAGGGTCTATTTTTGAATTGGTACCTTACTAACAGTAGCGGATCCAAGGGGCAAAGGGGGCATTTACACCCTAAACCATTTTTCGTATAATATTTTACTACAGGTACTTATTTATTGACGGTCGTAATTTTGAATTGACGGTCAAATGTCCTACCGTACCAGGAAAGAACGGGGGGGGGGGAGAGAATGTCCGGATACCAAGTTTAATAACTTAATTGTTTATTCTATGAATAAATACTAGTTTAAATCATTGTTTGTGTCATTGTATTTTAGTTCACAATTTAAAATAAATTGATTATTAGTTAATTAGAATATTTTTAAGAAAATTTTTTCATAAGTTTAATATCATAATAGATTTAATTCTATATTAATTTAGATACTGAGATATATTCTTATGACTAAAATATTAATTGTGAATTTTCGTGTTGAAGTAAAGTGATAAATCAATAAAGGGGTAAATAATGAATAAATGGAAAGGCCTTTAAGTGAGAATTTTTTTTTTTGCATATGTACACTTTTTTTTTGGGTAGAGTGGGATAATATTAGAGTTTTATGCTATAAAGGTTTTTTTTTTTATAGAAAATTTGTTCTAATTGTTATTATATACAGGTAATTTTTTAATTTTCTATGTCGTTTTCAAAAGCATGACGAAATACTAACTTTTGTAAGGGAAATAACACGAAATGTAAGTTGTTATAAATTAAAAAATAACAAATAAACTACCTACTTATGGTTACCAACTATAGATAATATATAATATTTATAACTATCTACCAAAAATATCGAAAATAATTATAAATTGGAAAATTAAAATTCCAGAAATTTGAAATTTACACTAAATATTTACTTAGCACTATATGGTATATTGACGTCGTATTTTTTACTAGCCATATAAATTCTAATAGTTATACTCATATTATATACATCGAAGATTCCATTTTACCTGTTTTACCTTTAAGAACCGTTTTATTGAAAAAATTATTTATCATTGCTTTCAACTTCATTATATCCCCCACCAGTATCCTACCCAACGAGCGAAGTGGCTTCTATAATCTCCCTTTTACTGACCGACTATGTATTTATTGAAGATCAATCAGACATAGTTTAAATTTACAAACAAAATTAACATAACCAAGAAGAAAATACAAAATATATGATAATAGTTACGAGTATATGTACAAAGCAGAGGAGGCCCAAAGAACTATAGTGGAAAATTTTCAACGATATTTACGCTGCGGAGCATTCTATGCAGATAATAGTTATGCCCATACAAGATGTGGTGTGAGCAGAAACGCGGACAATATTATGATTTATAGTAGGATAAAAATTAGGAATACGTAAAGTGATCAAAACGTCGGCCAGAAATAGTGGGAATATTTAATAAGTGAATAAGGGAGTAATCATGTCACGGTTTTTCACCTGTTTTGAGAACCCTATCGACACGAGAAAGACATTTGATCAGGACACGTTTCAACCTCAACTGGTCTTTGACCAGATAGAAGTGCTGGACTATCACTCCATATTCAATTTTATAGTTAACCAATACAAAATAAAAAGTACAGAGACAATATTTGCTGTAGTGAACATTTTTGTATTTCGTTTAATAAATCCTAATACTTTAAACGTTATGCCGATAGTTATATTAATGTGGTTCTCAAAGTTTAGAGAAGGAGTGATATTATAGATCCCTATAGATATTTAAAGAGCGATACACATTCAAACAGGGTGTCATGAGGAGTGTATGAGTGAAGAATGGGAGAACGGCTTGGGGAAAATTACATAACGTGGAATTTATCATGGTTAAGTGCAGGGCCGAAACGCTGAGCCCAATATGGAAAATATTTAGTTCGGATTAAAGAACGGAATACTTACTACTATAGGAGAGTCAGCTAATAAATAAATCTTAACATAATCAGAAAAATAGGATAAGTTCAGTATTAGTGATACATTTACTAATAAATTGAGTTACAGGAAGCATACTATTATCGAGAAATTTTACAAATATAAAATACTTCAAAAATATATAAATAAATTGCTTTTAAATGAGGTATATACAAAATAAATAACTTAAAAAACTACAAATATTTTGAAAATAACACTTTTAAATACATTTAATCTATGTTAAAAAAATAATACAAAAAGGAAAATTATATTTCATATATATTACTGTTTTTTGTAATATAATATATATATATTAATGTTTATAAGAATATAACATTTTTTAATTTTAAATAATAAATACGAGTATCCAACGAAAACAAATTAACCCGGGCAACGGACCAAAACTCGGCCGTCGTGCGCAGATCGGCTACTATACAGCGGCAATCCAAATAAACGCGCTGTACATGTCCGAGTTGCATGACAATTATTATTTACAGTTGATGATAAATATTGGCGCTCTGTATACCACTGTGTTTCTCTTCCACAACAAGCATAAAATGATGAGAGACAAAGTCTCGTCGCATATTCCCAAAACCCGCGTCCGAGTCTTGCCACCACCGCGACCGTGACAAGATTTATATATGCATGAGACAACATGGGCCGATGTTTCAACATATTATATTTGCATATCATTTTTGAATGATTCAAAACGAATTACGTAGCGGATATAAAAATTAATTAAGTGAAAAAAAAAATTGAAAAAAAATAAGGTATTTCCAATGATATTTATACCAAATTCGTCATTTTATAATTAATTAAATAATTGTTGAAATATAAATTTGGACAGACAATATTTTATATTACCTACCATGAACATTGTCCATGCGGGAAAGCATTCGAAAACTATATGAAATTGGAATTAATATCGATCAGTATTGATTATATTTACATGTCACTCATTTTCCAACTCCATCATCAGGCCTCGTGCTTACAAATAGGTCTCGCAAATTTGTAGAAAATAGACGTACAAGACTTTTTTTGCTTGTTTTTGCGGATGCCCCGTAAAATATAACTTGCACAAAAGTAAAATAATGTATTATAGATATATTTTATAAAATAGTAAGCTATATTATGTATATCATGTTTGTTTGAAATTACTCCAGGCGTTCCAGTTATAGTGGAAGATACGCAATATAACATTATATTGATTGTGTGGCGATCCGTTAGACGAGAATGTTCTCGAAATCGCCAGTATGCTCGTGTAGCTTACACGCGTATATACCGCATAAACAGCTATGCAAATAAAATTATTAGTTAAACAGTTAAACTATTTACGGTAATATAATAAATAAATCAATACCAATATAAAAAATAGTAATGAGTAAAGTATGACTATGTTAGTCCTGGTCTTTGTCTTGTTCTTGTCAATTCATTATTGGTATTAGTCTTGGTCGCGTTGTCTCAATCTTGGTATTGGTCTTGGATCTTGATCATGTTGGCTCGGTAGAAGTCAGTGTTAGCCGCCTTAGTTTTTCTTCTCAGTAATAGTAAAATGTTGGTATTGGTTTATAATTGGTTAATAATATTGCATTATTGCAAGACCAAGACATATTTTGTTCATCATTAATACAAAATTTCCGGAGACATTTCCCCATCAAAATGCATTAAGTTTTTCATTCCTTGAATGAATTAAATTCCAATTACAATTAACTCGGATAGTTTAAATCGTTTATTTCAGTATCGTATAGTGTAGTCTCTGCAATAAAATTATATTGACATTTCAACAAAATGTATTTTGAATGGGTGTATTAAATGGGCTAGAGTAAATTGGTGCTATATCTGTTCTTTAAAATCGTACCCATAATATAAGATTATACTACTTATATGATGACAATAATACATACAATCATACATAAGTATAGTAAATTATATAAGTACCTAAGTATAATTATTGTTGTTATGTTTATAATCTGCCATGTATGCATGTGACTTCGGAAAGCAGTCGTCCTTCGACGTATATTTTAATGTACATTATATGTAAATATTATATTTAAAATCATATTATACCATCAGTTGATAAAATATTATGTAAATAATATCAATATATATGCATTTGCCATTTTTTACAGATATAATACTTTTTAGATCTGAACTTGGATCGAAATCTGACTGAAATGTATAGACGTGTGTACGTCACGACAACGATCAAGACGACCACGACAATAGTTCAGAAAAGTTCAGTTTCCATTTGATGACATTGTGCGAAATATACTATTACTTACAAGGCGACGATAAACAGATTGAAAAATTTTGAATCCTCAAAATGGTATAGTATTACGTATAACAAGATTTACACACAGTTGGCGTTAAAATTGTACTATTTTAATCAGTTTTTCTTTCGTTTAGCATTTGATATGCCGATTATTGATTTTATGGCTGTTCACAAATTTGTCCTTAGCCGTCCATCCTCCTTCTCCTTGCCCGGACATATTTGCTTACGAAGGTCTAGAACCGGAGAACAACAGGTGGTATGGTGAGATCTCATTGAGAACTGACGAGAGTCTAGTGGGGATCCGTTTAGACATCGAATTGGATCGTCCTTCAGAATTAATGGTAGTAAGTTTTATATGTTTACTCTTTAGCGGTTTTTTAAAAATAAATTGTATTATTTAACCAAAAGGCGATAAGAGATAAATTTTGTTGATGATCTCAAAATGTAGATTTAATTATAAAGATTTCTATCTTATATAATAATCGAAAAATTACAACAAACATTTGTACTTATATTAAGTTTAATATATTATAGTAATATCCACTAATAGTTTAATATAAATATCAACACTAAATTTGACATGAATGTTAACCGTGTTTTGAGGCAGATTTTAATAACATTTAAAAAAAAATGTGTACACATGTAAAGATATAACCAGTAAAATACATGATCAAGTAGTAAAAATATATTTTTGTTTTACATGATTTCCTAATTATACCTATTATACAACTATACTAATATAATATTCCAGATAGTAAAAAACATGTTATATTAATATTATAATATTTTATAAATATAAATTATAATAATATATTATAGAAATATTACCATTTCAAATCTGAAAGGTGATAAAAATGTTAAAATAACATGTCAGTAATATTGTTTGGCCAAGAAGATTTCATTATATTATTATTAATAACACTTAGATAATCATTTTTTTTTAATATTATATTAATAACAACATAATATTGTCAATTTAGTCTGTTGTATAAAATAATCTGGATCATCATACATAAACTATGAATTGCTATTTTATTATACTTTCTGGCTCGCCGTAGTCAGTCGATCTACGTTTGTATACAGCGCGCCAACATATACTACAATTACTACACACTATGCTTAAATACGATAATCTCTGATACATACGCACATATATCATTTGGGACAGGGTTCTATAGTTGTGACTAGATTTTTCGATAATCAATCGAAGCCAAGGCCACGCGGAACGGACGCTAAATCGTCCGTCGCCGCTTTAGGTCATCGTCTTAACGTTAATTTTTTTTTTTTTTTGCATTGCTTTGTGAGAGGATACTCTGTCTCAAGCTATTGCTTCCATCAGAGGGTTGGATGTTGCAGTTGTGAGGTGAGGGTGTGAAGGGATTTAGAAGTTTAGAGGACGGTTTCTTTTGTAACCGTCGAGGAGCCCGGGGTGGGTTGATATTGTGGAAATGTGTGGAAAGGGGGATAAGGTTATAGAGTTTTTGAGTTTGAAGGAGGTGGAGTCGATGTATTCGAAGATGGACGGGATATTAATGGATTTTCTAATGATATGGTTACTAACGTAAAGGGGAACGTTTGTAATTTTGCGGAGGGTATTGTTTTGGACAACTTCGATGTGGGACTAAGTTTGTTCCTGGGTTTAAGGGGTTTTGCCGTTTCCAGCACCGCAGTCACCTTCTATTAGTGCTGAGCGTTACATAAGAAGACATACGGGCGTCTGACCCACCGCGAAGGCGGGCCAGCGTCGACATAGGGCCGATGAACACCGATACCACATCCGTGTGCCGGGGGTACTGTATTAAACAGAAACGGCGTACTGGGCAGCGATGCCGTTTCTACCTTCAGTGGGGCCGCAGTATCTAGTAACTACTTTCCCCGATTCTGGCCAAGGGCAACCTCCGGTAATGGTGTCCACCGGTAGATAAGTCGTGCGTCCCGAGAGGACGCTGTTCAAACGTTACGCAGATCCGCTTGGTAACCACTCTCGTCCAGCAGGACAACCCCTCCGAATCCTACACCAACGTCGCCCGTCCACCCGACCCGTAGACCATTTGACCAGGCACCGCGAGGGGGCATCGATCGCTATTGATGTTGTCGATGGGGCATCCTTCCTTCCTAGGAGTAGCTTTTTACATCACCTTAGGATGTCGACGCCGCGCCCAGCATCTACCAGTTTCTGGTCTCTGCGCCAGTGGAACATTGGTATCCATAGCGTAGTACAGGCGGGTGACGGGTTCTTACGGTAACCGCATGCCCGGGGCTGTCCAAACGCTCAGTCACGTAATCCATCCGAAGACGTTGCCCATCTGGCACCATGAGGAGGCGTGACGATGAAACTACAGTCATATTGCTATGGCTGTGGTTTCACCAGATTCGATGTGGGACCAGTTGGAGTTTGAGATATTAGAAGCTCAAGCGGAGCAGGCATAAGTTAAGATAGGGCGCATATAGGATTTGAAGATGTTAAGTTTAGTTCGAATGGAAAAAGGACTTTTGTTATTAATCATGGGGAAGAGTAGGTGACCGGCAACTTTGGTTTTGTTGATGACATACCTGGTGTGTGCTGAGAAATTTAGAATTCTGTCGATGAGAACTTCTAGGCATCTGATCGAGTGGGACCAATTTATTTTGGTATTGTGGAGTTTGAGTTTTGGGATGTTATGGCTACTTTTGTTGGCGAAGAAGATTGCTAATGTTTTGGAGGGTTTGATAGAGATCCTCCACTCTTTGAACCCGGGTCGGATTAAGTTAATTTACTTTTGAATATTAGATGCTGCAGCGGAGTTTGAGATGCTGATGGCGTAGAGAAGGGTATTGTTGGCGAAGAATGCGACCTTTTCTTTGGGTTGGAGAGGGAGATCGTTGACGTATATGGCGAACAACTGAGGGGAGAGACAGGATCCTTGTGAAACTCCCACGTATATGTTCCTACTGGAGAAAAATTGGTGGACCTTGATAGAAAATTTCCTGTTAATGAGGAAGGATTTGAGGATGTTGATGAGTTGGGTGGGGATTCCTAGGGAAATGAATTTGAAGATGAGGCCGGGATGCCAGACTTTGTTGAATGCCTATTAGACATCGAGAAGGACCGCTGCTGTTTTCCTGCTAAGGTTTTTTGCAAAAATTATGTTGTCCAGGACATTGACTAGTTGGAGGGTGGTGCTGTGGTAATGTCTGAAACCGAATTGTTTGGGGTGGATTAGAGAGGAGGTGAGTGTTTGCAGTCTGGTGAGGAGGAGACGTTCGAAGCCCTTACTAAGAGTGTTAAGAATGGAGATCGGATGGAGGTTTGAGGGTGATTTGGGATCTTTGCCTGGTTTGGAGATCATGACTACGGTGGATTTTTTCCAGGAATCTGGAAAGTATTCGAGGCGAGCCCAACCGTTGAGAATGCAACAGATATGGAGGATTAAGGGTTTGTTGAAGTGTTTAAGAGCGGAGTTTGAGATGTGGTCGGGACCGTGGGCGTTTCGTTTATATAATTTTCGAATGGTGTCCTAGACTTCACCGGGGGAGAAGAAAATTTTTTTCTGATGGGTGGTGGAGGAGTTGTGGTTAAAGAGGATTTAGCGGATGAAGTCACCATAAAGGAGGGAGTAGCTCAGAACTATATATTGATCTTGTATGGTATCGGCGAATAATTTGGCTTTACCAATGGGATCGTAGATTAAAAAGTCATTGTTCGATTTGAGGTGGTTGATAGGAGGAGGTTTACAAAGGAGGCCTCTGCTGATACGGTAGAAGGTGGAGCGACCATTTGGGTCGGATTAAAGAGAGCCCAGGAGGTTGAACCATTCGTTTTTGAGGTGGGAGGAGAGAAGATTTCGGACGAGAAAAGTTTGGGCGTTTAATCGGGTTTTTATAATAGGGTCGCGGGTTCTTTGCCACTTGGATCGGGGGTGCCTTTTTCGGGATATCTCGCGGAGAATGTTTTGGGGGGAGATCTTGTTTGGAATTGGGAGGGGGGTGAAGACAGAGGTGCAGTTGGAAATTGTGGTGAGATGGTGTTAGAGAGTTTGGAAATTTTGGATTCAATGGTTTGAGGAAAGGGTATATTCAGAGGGGGGAAATTGGTGGAATTTAAGGTTTTTTCAAATTTTTCCCAATCCATAATATGAGAGGGTTTTGGAGAGGAGATTCGAGAAGAGCTGTGGTTGAAATCTAGTAAGATGGGGGAATGGTCGGATGAGAGGTCAGCTGGAAAATTGGTCAGTTGGAAATTTAGATGCCGTGTTTTGGGAAGGGCGGTGTCGAGAATGTCGGAACGGTGGTTTGGGTTGTTCGGTTAGTGGGTGTGAGAAAAAGGGGCCGCTGCTGAAGTGTCGAGTTTTTGATCGAGGTAGTTTTGAAGAATGTGACCTGATGTGTTGTTTTAACGTGCGCCGAGTATAGTTAATAAATATTAGCACTTTGTATGCTAACGTTGTTCGGCTGTGACGAGGTAGCGGAATGGAAATATGTTGTCGTTGACTCGATAGGTTGTAATCTATATGTGCGAGGAGTATAGAATCAAGACTCAAACGTTTGTACAATATGATATAATTCACCCTCGTCCTCCTTCATGCCCTGAAAACAGGGACTAGACTTGGTGTGGGGGGGCCCGTGTTACACAAAATAAAGTTCAGTGTCAAAAACAGAAAGTTGATAAACCTTTTTTTTTCGCTTATTTTCTAAGTTTTGAAGGAGTTTTTGGAATTTAGTTGGCAAAATAAATTTGAAAAAAGATGATGACCTTTTTTTTTCCTTATTTTTGAAGACACCTCCCCCCCCAAAAAAAAATTTCTATATGTTATAATATTAAGCTATATGTTAGAATTACATAATTTTATTATTTTATTTTTGCAATTCTTATTGTAGTAAAAAAAAAAAAAAATTGAAAGTTAGTTTAATTAATTGCCTGATTTCTTTATCTATAGAATAGATTGATATAGAATATTATTAGCTATGGTATATTTACATTTGGAAATGATATAATAAAAAAATATTGATATTTGGGTAAAGCTAAGTAATATTTTGAGATACTCATAATAATGAATTATCATAATAATAATAATAATAAAAATAATAAAATAAATATATTAATCTAAAAAATAGGTACAATAATATTTTGACACACATTTGGAATGTATTATTATAACAAATATATATTGAAATATAAAATATATTATTGTCTATAGCGTATATTGAAAGATAAAAAAGCCGGTCAGTAGGTTGTGGAAGCACTTCGCTCGTCGGGTGTCAGTATTGGTGGATGCACTTCGCTACTGGGCAGGGTACTTTTGGTGGATGTATTGAATTTGAAAGCAATGATAAATC
>JAIPRL010001265.1:57970-89292 GCA_025469235.1 Pemphigus obesinymphae
ATGAAAATCGAAAAATGACCTCTTAAAAGTACCAACTAGATGCAATTTGCTACCGGAAACAGGGTATGAGTGTAAAGATCGGAGCACTCCTTCTGGTAGTAAATTTGTTAACAGAGAAAAAAAAAAAGAAAAAAAAAAAATAAACATCATTGTAAAACCACTAGCTCCCTCGCTACGCTCAGAATCTAAAATATGAATTTAAATTAAAATCACAGTGGGAAGCCGTATATATAATTAATAATATAATTATTAAGAGATATCACAAAATCATTATTCAACTTTACCTGAGAAATACATATAAATATATTTTTTATTACACATATACGTATATAATGTATAGTTTCTATTTACTCATTTTAATATGTCGTAGCAAATATCATTCTCATACCCATATGTAAACGCCTATATTTTTTGGTTATATTGCTTTGGAAATAAATTGTTTCTATAAATACGAGTATATCCATATATTCCATAGATAAAATGGTTAGTTAGTTGTAAGTAATTATACATTTGTTGACTCCGAAATTCCCGTTATTATTCGGATTCGCCCGTAAGCGAAGTCTTCTCTTTCAATTTAGATAATATATACATTAGGATAATAATTATGAAGTATCCATGTAACCTTGGTAATTAGACAATTAACAAAAAAATACATGTATACGTTTAATACTGCTTGAAGTTTTTACTGATCTTTTTTTACGGGAACGGATTTTTTTTAAATTTTCCTAAAATTTGTCCCGGAATATGATAAACATTTGTTCAAAATTTGACGTTTATTCATTGAACGGTACGAATTTTCATTCCGTATAAACAAACAAACAAACTTTGGGAATTTTATATAATATACTCGTAGATATATCCTATTATATTTTTCATGATTATGTCTATTCTAATATTTTTTTCGTATTCACTCTAATACTCCATAGGTATACTTTCAGTAATTTTAATTTATTTATGCTTTTCTTGCAGTACATCCAGTTTGTTATTTGTTATATTATTTTTTACAGCACTTCCTGCATACGTCATCACATAGTAATCCTCTTTTTATGTTAATATACATACACTTAGTAATGTCATTTATTATATGTATAATTTATGGTCATATGGATATAATAATTATCTCCGTTATATAATATAATAATAATAATATTTAATAATACTACGATTTATAAATAAAATTAGTCTAAAGTACCTATATTTTTATTATATCCATTTCATATATTTTGTTACTTACTATAACTGTACACTACACACAAGATAGTTAAGATATATTTATTTCGTTGTTGTTCCATTGCATATTTTAATAAATAATATAAAAAAATACCATGGGTAGGTATTATTATTTGTACCTATACTATATGTTATGTATCTATAAATACAGTGTTCGGAATGTTCACTTAAAAATTGAATTCGTTCACGTTCAAATAAAACGTTCACATTCACGTTATTTAAAAAAAATTAACGCGTACATCTGGTCATTTATTTTAGTTAATTAATTATTAACAAAATACACATTTTTCTTATATAATTACCAAAAAAAAATTTCCAGTTCATAGAAACTATCGTTTTTGTATTATGGCGGACCCGTGGAAATAATGGGACTTTTGAATGCCTATTATATTTGTACAATTATTATATTTAAGTCTAATAGGGCTTATAGCGAAATATAAATATATTTTTATTTAATTTGAACGGCCTGAAAATCAATCAAATTTCTTGAAAATATGAACGTCGTTCTTTCCAAACCCTGTCTAAATACTATATTATGTATAATACATAAAAATATATTATGTACTATATGTATATTGTATATATCTAAACATATATCGAGGTTAACCGTACTTAATAATATTATGATAGGTCGATGCTCTGATTGACTATATCTTTATTATCATTGCAATGCCTATAATATCATATTGTTGAATAATATTTGTATTTTCATGATATACCTATATTGACTAATTTGTAATTTTAAGGCATTCTTATGTGAATTTAAATTAGTTAAGAATACCTAAAATGTACATTTTGTACTTTATAATATGTATGTATGATTTCAGTCGTGGATGGGAGAGATAACGACTAATGACAATATGAAATTCACCGTTTTGAACTTGAATCAAAGGTTGAGGCCCGGGCCTCCAGTGCTGTCTAGAATTATGACCAAGTTCAATCGGTCAACGGGCAGTCCCAAAGTACGGATCATCCGACTCAATGGACGTAAAATCTGCCCCGAAGATACGAGTAACTATACTGATAACGTGACCATATTATTCGATTAAAATACATTTAGCTGAATTCGAGTGATAGAAAAAAAGCAATTGAAATGTCACGTGATTTAAAAATGAATAGTAAAATAATCAGTTTTGCACTACTACTGAATAAATTAGTAATTTCGAATTAGGTACCTTTTTTTTGTAAAAAAAATATAGAATCAAAAACGATGTCGTTCGAGTACAAGTCCTACCTACAAGTCATAACTTGGATCGTTCAAAAGCCTATTTGCTGCACTTCTTTCAATCTTACATAGTTACATGTATAATAAACGTAATATACTTTCTCTTATCATTTATAAAATATACTGTCCCGTAAAAAGCACTAATTATTTAATACCATCTTGATAATGACGATTTCGAATTTTTGAGCTTATGTTTTTCAGCCATAATATTATATGCATTACATCCACATATTATATAATTTTAAACATTTTTTTCCATTGATTACTCAACATAATTGTTGGTCAGATTCCCCTCACTCGTTTTCAACTGTTTGTAACAAATAATGAATAAACACATGTTTTTAAGGTTATGTTTCCGAGTACGAGGAATCGGGTAGGCCGCAAAGACCTCAGAGTACCAAACGACCGGATCCCGAGTTCGGGGAGAGTTACGGTGGAAATGTGGGCGAGTATCCGGCAAGCAGTAACGTCAACGGCAATAAAAACAACAACAACAACAACAACAACAATAATCGACCAAACGTGCAGCCGAGTGACAGCTATAACAACAACAATGCGCCTAATACGGATTATCCGCCGCCTAACGTCAACAACAACCGTCCTGCGTACAAGCCTGTTTCAACGACAACGACAACGGAAGAACCGTACACGACCAGGAAGTCGACCAAAACGACAACGGCTCGAAATTCTTACGACGGAAACGGCAATAGACCTAACAGCAACTATCCCAACACGGTATCACTGCAAGCCAGTAGTACAGACTCTAACAGTCAGATCAACGGTGTCATAAATGGATTGTTACAGAACAATCAAAATAGCAACAAGACCGTCATCATAACCGTGATCGATAACAATCAACAAAACTCTCAGGAACAACAGAACCGACCGAATAACGGTGGCCAACCCTTGGACACCTCCGGTCAGTCCAGGCCAAACTCCAACAGACCTTCCGAACAACAGTCCACAACGTCGAATCAAAGGCCAAACAACAACAACAATAACAATCAAGGCAGCAGCTCGTTTGCCAGGTTAACCATTTTAACGAAACCACTGGTTTAGAATGAAACGGTTTTAAATCAGGCATGGAAACCAGTTTACAGAGAACTGGTTAAAAATTGAGGTTTTCGATTTTTCTTAATCATGACTAACACCAAATAAACTATAAACACCGGTTACCAAACCGATTATCAAAAACGAACATTTTTTCAACGGTTACCTTAACCGATAACTGCTTTTTTATGACAATTAAACGGTTTTCAAAAATTAAAAATTTAGCTGTATACTTGAATTTTCAAACTTTGAAAATTCAAAAACTTGCGATTATCCGTATTATTTGCGACTGTATTTCTCTAAGCTATTAATTCGACCGTATATTTCATTAATGGTATTATTATTTTGATAATCTGATGGGACATAACAACCGTGTGTTGTTTATGCAATTATTCTGCCAGTAGGATGTAGGAGATAAGTATTAGGTATAAATAATCTGCAAATAATGCCGATCTCAAATAGTTGGAAGAGAAGGCAAAGAAGAAGAAAATATTTATATATATTATTATCGGTAGTTACTACAGATCTATAATATAATATACATAGGCAAGTATATCTGTGATTTTTGTATTGGGAATACAGCGATTTGACGACATCATAAATCTTAATACTTAATGGTTTTTCTTATATATTAAGCAATTATTTAATTATATATTATAATAAATTATATGATATACGTAATATAAATATTATTGAAAAAGTGTAAAAAAAACTTTTACGTGAATCGTAACATTGAAACTCTCAAAAATAAAAATAGAAAAAAAAGTATACGCCATGTATACACCGTATCACGTCATTTTTTGTAGGTATACTCAATATATAAAAACAACAAAGATAGTATACGGCGTATACCCACGTGTACGTCTCAATACATCATTGACTATTAATAATAATTTGAAATTATATTGCTGTCTCCGTCTATCTATCTTGTCTATAATGGCATTAGGTATATAGGAAAAAATTATACTACTTAAAATAAGAATTATTAATTTTAAAGAATGGAATATTTTTAAGGACACCTTTATACATGTTATACATATAATTGGTATTTATTTAGATATTGTATTATATACCAAAAGGTATGATATTCCAATACTATTCACATAAGTTTATTGAATTTTATCTTTATACTTTCTGTTTCATTAGCTGGACTGAGTACCAATATTGGTAGGTACTTATTGATGTAATCACGAAATATATTAAACACCAAAAATTAACTAAAAGTCAACATGTTGTTTTTTAGAGTGTTACATTTTTTAAATGTTAACATTTTCTTTTTATCTAAAACCCCATCCAACAGTGGTTAACCATGAACCCTATTTTTTCGAATACGGTTTTTGAAATCAGAACTAAAATCACAAAAATATATTCGGTTTATATACCATATATTATTATATCGTTTTTTTTTTATCATTTAATTAGCATTTTATATTTGCATTTCAAGCTGTAAATTATAAAAAATTAAATCTTAAAAACACTATTGAATCTTTTCATTCTAAGTCAGTGAAATAAATAAAATCGAAACAGAATATTAATTTATTGATGAAATTGTTTTATCCTGCACAGTACCTCCAATTCGCAACATCTCTCATCCAGTTCCGCGTCATGTGGCGAAGTCAAGTTGGCTGTACCCTTGGTGACCGCCGGCCAATCAACTCATCGCGGACAATGGCCTTGGCACGTGGCCCTGTACATGATCGAAGGCATAAACTTGAGTTACCATTGCGGAGGCTCGCTTGTATCGAAAAACAAAGTGATTACGGGTGAGTTCGGACACCTGTTGTTATAAAATAAATGATTTTTGGAATTATATCATCTTATAAGGGACGGAATCTTATTATCTGGTTTTCAATAAAATGGGAACGTAAATGAATTACCTTATTTTTAAGAATATTCATTTTGAGTTATGGTCCACTAAGCATAAGTACCACAATATGACGGTAGGCACACTTGATCTTTTGTGCAGAGAGAGGGATAACTAGATAAGGATTGACTGGAGAAAAATCAATTATTTTATGTTATCAATATGGGTTTACATAGTATTATTAATACCCATCATGTATGAAGACATTAAACGGGCTGTTGTGGGGTTAGTGTCTCCATGTCGATTTTTTTTCGTATTAATATTATCATTTTTCACCACAGCCGCTCATTGTGTGACCAACAAACAAAATGACGGGGTGGTAAATTCTAGCAAAATAGTTATTTACCTCGGCAAATACCATCAACTCCAGTACAGCGACGAGTTGGGCGTCCAGACCAAACAGGTGAGTACTCATTGAACCGAATATTTTTCGAGCCAATTGTTAATTTATAAAAAAAAATCTAATTAAATTTTAAAAATGTTCTGCAGAAAATATGATAGTGTAATCATTGTATGCCACCTGATTCTCATTCATTTTCTGTTGTTCCGTAGGTGATCCGGATAAACGTGTATCCGTCGTACAACAGCAGCAATTTCTTAGGTGATATAGCTGTATTGACACTGTCATCGGATGCGGAATTCACCAACTACGTGACGCCAGTGTGTTTGTGGGACAATAAATCAGATAACCTGGACGATATCGTGAACAAAGACGGAACCGTAAGATTAATCAGTGTTGTAAATAAATATTTAAAAATATTGTTCAAATACCTTTAAAATACTTTCAAATGTTATTAGTATTAATGTTAGTATGTAGTAATCTATATATATAGTCATCCATTAAAGTTTTAATTTTAATATTTTTACATATGGTTTTAAACTACGTAATTTAACATGAAATTTTACGAGACGAGAAACTTTTATTTAGTATTTTTGAAAATTATAAAAAATGTTAAATTATTCCATTCCTTGCAATATGTCTTACAATAAAGAGATTATATACTTAAATTTGGAAGTAAGCTATCTATAAGCACCATGTAAAAGTATATTTAACAAATTTAAATTACTATAATGTCTAAGAATAAATGTATATAGGTACTTTTTTAATAGGTTACTAATAGTTATTAACAATGAAATTAAACTAATAGTAATATATATATATATATGCATATCAGCAATTTTGCAATAAATATAAATTAAGTTTAACACATTTTTAAATTTGGTACGTATTTGTTGAGAATTAACTAAGTATTCCAGAGTTCTGAGTTATATGGCATGTAAGTTATAGAGTTAAAACTATATTATAATGGATTATTATATATTCTAATGAAGTTTGTAGCTTAGGATTAAAACGAAAAAAAATTTTAAAGAATTTTTTTGGATAAAAATATAATTAAATACATATAATCAAATAATTCATTATTCTGAGACTGATTATAATAGAATAGTGTTCTCAGTTTTCGATAAAATGAAGTAGGTACCTCGATTTTTTAAATTTTGCGACCATTTTATATTAAAATACTAGTCATCGATATAATTTTTCGGCTTATAATTATTTGATTTATATTCACCAAATAATAATTTCCTATCAATTTTGGCATAATGCGACTATTTATTATTTTCGTTTAATGATACTTATATTATAATACATATATATTATTTTATCTCAGGTTGTCGGTTGGGGTTTCGATGAAAATGATACACCGACGGAAGAACTGAAAATGGCGAAGATGCCGGTCGTATCACATCAAACATGTCTTTGGAGTTATCCGCAATTTTACTCGGAATTCACGTCCGACAAAACTTTTTGCGCTGGATTCAGAAATGGTAAGTAAATCGATATTAAGAGAACGTCGCATCCATATTTGCTGTCTCCGTGTATCTAATGAGCAATATAGCAAAATTACACTACGAAAAACAATAAATGTGGTGTTTACGTTAATATTAGAGTTACCTATTTTAAAAAGAAGAATATTTTCTAATAATAATATCCGTTTTGTAAAATATTGTGTAACAAAGAAATTACAGCGTTTTAAGTTTTCATTTTTTTTTTTTTAAATTGGTAATAGGTTTTTTAACTCTAATTTTAACGTAGATACCACATTTATTGTTTTGCGTAGTGTAATTTTGCTATATTGCTCATTAGATAGATAGAGACAGTAAATGCGGGTGCGATGTCCTCTTAATATCAATCTGACTGTTGTAAATATAATCGTAAATTATATATATAATAATTTATAGTTCGTTTTAGGTTTCTAAACATACGTTTAGACACCTTATATCCCCGTTGTGTCCATCTTATCGATCGGTGTCTTAGTTATTGAGAGATTGTTGATTTGACAATCGATTGTCTTTAGAATTAATTAGGCATACATAGTTATTATAACGAATCAGGAACAGGTTCGCCTCAAAATTCGTTGCCATGGTTACCAATATTTACAATTTTCATACTTTATGTGGGATTTAGGTTTCTATACATAAGTATATAGTAGGTTAATTAATAAATTGTTTATGAAATATAGGTTATTGTTTAAAATACGTTTAGAAACCGAGAATTCAGTAGCAGTATTATAGTTTTTTTTTTTTTATTTTAAATCAATTACAGGCACTAGTGTGTGCAACGGAGACAGTGGAGGAGGTATGGTGTTCAACAAGAATTCTAGATGGTACCTAAGGGGTATCGTATCCATAACGGTGGCCAAAGAAGGACTTCGGGTGTGCGACACCAAACATTACGTGGTGTTCACGGATGTGGCCAAGTACGGCGATTTCGTGAGGAAGAATTTACGATGATATTTTATTATAGTCTGATTTATTTTTATGTGCATGTACTATATATATATATATATATGTATTATGATAAACGATTCGCATATAAGTCTTCCGTTTCAGATTCCTGTATCGGTGAACGAAATATTTTGCGTCGCGTTTTTTTTTTTTTTTTTTTTTTTATATATTTTATATTTTTGAAGTGTATACATATTAATATTTTTACTGTTCGAGTATAATAATATAGTAACATATATAAGAGTATATTTCATTAATTATTATATCGTAACATAATTGATTGCCGCATGTAACAATTATTCCTATTATAATTAAGCATGATGATTCGTTTCGATTTTGAATGCCCCGAGCGAATTTACCGTGACCCATCGATCTTTTCGGATTAGCTAGGTTTGGGCACAAGTTGGCTAAACTGTTGTCCGGTGGACATCATGGACGCTATACTGGACAGGCTCATGCCTCGCAATGGCATCGTTACAATCGAGAATGCTCCCAAAATCAACGTCGGAGACCCACTGTTGTCTCCTTGTGCTCCAGTGGGAAGTCCGCCCGGGATTCCACTGGGAAATCCGTCCGGGATCCCACTAGGAAGTCCGCCACTGGTAAGTCCTGTAAGTCCGGCCGGTAGTCCTGAAGTCGGAGGGGCCGACGTGGTGGTGGACGGAGTCCCGGTCGTGCTCACGATATTCGTTAATGGACCTTTGGCCTGCGTGTTCCGTTTCGCGTCCGAATGCGGATCGTCAACGAGCTGCTCTTCGTCGTTAAGAGTTGTCAAAGGCGACCCGATTTGGGACGGGTTGGTGTTCGCGTATCCTTCGGTTTCCTAAAAATATTCGATTTGTATTATTCGTTAAAAAAATATATTTAAATAGGTACAAATTAAAAAAAAAAGTAGTAGTAAAAAAAGTAAAAAGTAAAAAAAAAAAATAGTTTTTCGAATTGTTAAATAAATACTTATTGACCATCACGATGGTTACATCACCTCTACTCACCACAGAACTGTATCGTAGGCCTAATCGTTTATATATAGCAATGTGGACACATTTCAAGGTATCCAAGACTTCAGAGGATATACTATTAGTCTGTACTATTAAGACCAATTAAATTTTTTACAGAATGTGTCATAATATATAATATATAAAGTCCAATTGAAACGAGTCGAACTTTGCGATGGACTCCAGTATAATATATTAGATTTAAACTACATGTAAGTAATATGTTGTTATATATGATATTGATTTTTTATTTGTGTTATATTTTTAAAAACAAAATCAGAAAAAAAATCATTTGAATACCTACATACTTAACGAGTATGTTCATTAAAACCAATAATTAAAAATACATAAACACAAGTGGCATAATCAAAGGGACAAAAGTACTATGGTACCACAAATTAGCGGTATTGAATTGTTTTTAAAGTTATTTTTTATACTCATAATATGTACACTTATATTTTAGTTTTTGATTAGTAATTATTGATTTTCTTCAGAAGGAACATATTAATAATTCATTAGTGAATGTTTAAAAACTGTTTTGGTTAACCAATACTACACTTAATATTGTATGATGAAATAATCAAAATAAATTCTTGTCAAAACAATTTGAATCCGGGTCAGAATAGGGTTAAAGAACATTATTAGGGCATAATATTATTGTTATATTTATCGTTATTAGAATGCATTGGGAATATAAAGATGTGATTATGTGGGATTTTGCAGATTTTTACATTTTCTATATCTCGGACTCCCTCTTTATAAATATCCAGGCTGCGCCACTGTATAGGTACACATTTTTATATATTATTATACCTAATATGGTACAGAGAAAACGTGAATAAACGAATAAAATTGACAACTCCATGTCGTTTCATACGTCAAAATAAGTGTATATTATTCGTTTTTAATAATTATTGTATATAGTTGTGTATATTTAAAATCAAGTTTTTGTATTTTAAATTGTGTGCTTTTCATGCAGGAGTTTATCGGCCAATGTATTTTGATTATCTTGATGCAATCCATTTTCATTTCCAAGGTGCTCGACCCCGTCTGTGTAGTTATCGATCATCGCTCCCATAGCTGTGTCTATGTTGTGCATCCCTTGAATGAAATTTTCAAATGCGTTCACATCTTTATCATCGATTTCATTTTCATATTCATTATCGTTTATCAGAACTCGGTTTCCGTTTCGAACGGTTTTCGACGCCTATAACGTATAGTTAAAAAAAATTGTTATTATTCGACCACAAACACTATAATATGTTATATGGGTATGTCATTTCGTATAACACTGAAGTATTTACTTTTTAACACCAAACCCGTGATAATCAAAATACATATATATATATATAGATATATATAGATGGGTATATCACATTTAAAAATGTACAATTATTATGGTAGGTACCTATATAAAAACATTTAAACATAACTTTATTCCGATGTATTTAATCATCTTTTTCCGATCAAATATAAACATATATAACATCATTCACTACATAATATTATACGTACCTACTACATATTACTATGTAGGTACTTAGTATGACGTAATAAAAATGCCAGTGTTTAATATATAATCGGTCGCTTAGGACTTTATAGTAAAAACATGGTTATGGTATAAATATATGATACTCATAATTACATAATTATTTGTGAAAATACGATACGATATACATCACATAAATTGAAATAATAATTAGAGTCGATATGTGTAAAATGTATTATACGATTTTTAATTTAAATTGTATAAGTGTAATACTCTTATAAAAATAATTAAAGTTCAAATCTATAAGATATAAATTAGAAAAATTATTTTATTTATTTATTTATTTATTTATAAATACATTATTATTTTTATATAGTTATACATTTAATATTTATTATTGATTTTTAATTTTCAATAGGTGTAACGATAAAGATTCTTGATGTAAAATTATTTTTTTGTACCTTTAATCTTTCTATCAGGGATTAGAACCGGGGTTGGAATAAGTTATAATTCTAAAACTGAAGAACTTAAACAGACCATTTTAAATAATATGATTTTCATAAAAGCAGAACTGAAAAACTTTAAAGTCCCAGCCCCTGATTTTATTACAATTTCAAACACTTGTAAATAATAAATGATGTATAATGTATACCTATATAACGATATTTCTTTAAATAGGTATTGATATAGTGTCACGAGATCAATAAACAATTAATATCAATATCACGATATTGAAAACAATTACATCAATGTAAAAGGAGCTTGTAATTTTCATTTACAGCCTTACAGGCATGACAATAATGAAAATATCAAGACTTGAAACGGACAATGATTTTGATTTCCATTAATGGTTTTTATTTATTTTGGTTAGAATATCAATATTTATATTAGCTGATTAAAGTTTCGATGATAAATATAAATATATTTTTTGCGGTTTCCATAATAACGAAATTCTTACCGGTTTCCAGTCTTGATAAAAATATGTACCTATACCTATATAGGTACATCTAATACAAAAATTAAATAAATATTAAAATATTCAATAATGTTTAACTTTAAATAAATTATTAATTATCAAATCAATATTTTAATAATTTTACTGAAATCATTTACCAAAATTAGATAACCTACTATCAACCATATCATCAATATTATAGAAAAATTATATAGATAAATTTCCAAAATGTCAACATTTGTCGTGATATCGGAAAAACATCGATGTCGTTGAATCACTATAAAAATGTATGTATAAATATATTAAATTCCATACTATTTATTGATATTTTAAAAAAAAAATTTACTTTAGAATAATAATATGAAAATAAAAAAAAGACTCGTCTAGGTGTAATAAATGATGGAAGATGGTCTATCGTTTCTTTGGTCTTCGGACAGGATAGTGTTTTATTATTATTTTTAATTTGAAAGCAAAAAATAAATTATCACATTCAAAAGACTATTTTAAATAAAGTTTGGTATAATATTATTTAAAAAACTCCGGTTGATAGGATGTCAGTAGGGAAGATGCGCTTCACTTATCGGATAGGATTCTCTTGGTCATACAGCATTCAATAAAACGATTCTGAGCGGAATTTCATTGTAATATATTTTTTTTTGAAAATCAAAAGATGAAATCTTTAAAGTACCAACTAGAACAAATTTCTCATCAAAAAATCTCTTTACCCCAAAACTTCAACTCGACTCCTACCCAAAAAGTTGCTCATAGATAAAAAAACATTGTAATATCAATAGCTTTTTCACTACACTCAGAATCTAAAATAGGTAGCCATGACTATTTTATTTGTTATTTTATTATTTCCCCAACATTGATAAAATATTTTTGTTATAAATGGCAGTTTTTTTTTTGGGGGCTTAAGGAACCTATTGAAAAAATCGAAAAACGACCCTTAAAAAACAAACTAGAACCAATTTTCTATCAATAAAGTTCTTTGCTACTAGGTACCCGAAAAATGTATACAGATATAAAAAAAAAATTACATCGTATCTTAAAACCAATACATTCTTCCCTTTACTCAGAATCTAATAACATAGGCATATTTATAATAAGCTTCAAATCTAAATTTCACTAAAAGTCAAGAAATAATACAAATATGATTTATTGAAATATTATGTAGTTATGTTATATCAACAATTTCGAATTGTATTTATTTTTAAATTTAATATTACGAAACTTTACTGATAAATATAATAATAATTTATTTAAAGCAATGTCAATATTTTATTTTTAATCTTAAATTAATTATTAAATTGATATTATGTAGGTACAGACGTATACATTTATTTACCAATATTTAAATAGATTTGTCAAAATACATGCAATATTATATATGTATGTGTATTATCACTTGAAGAGATAAAAATAAACTGTATTATATAATTTACCTAACCTAAATATACCTAGGTATGTTTTATACGGATATTTAATTACGTGTACTAGTGTACGTATTAAAGATATAATATGTAAATATATATTAGATATGTACGAGCGTTAGACTTCATTTTTAGGTACATGAATTAAATATATAAATAGGTACCTAATTTAGATATAGTTTATTATATTTTAACATTTAAAAACGAAAGACATATTAAAACAATGTTAAGTTATATTGGAAAAATAGCGTAAAAATAAAAATTAGAAAAATATGTAAAAAATTGTATAGGTACACATAACAATGCAGTACATGTTAGGTATTTTTTCAAAACATAACAAAGTTATGTAGTACATTTTATATATTATATATAAAAAAAAAAAATTATAATATTACTGTTATACGTGCAATTCTGTCTTCTGAACACATTTGGTGTGTTATCATAATAAGATAGTTCCTGGAGTGTAATAATATTATATTATTATATACTTCTAATTTTACGACATGCGCGTGGTTTAAATGAAAAACAAATTATGGTCTAAAGTATTATTATTATTAATTATTAATAAAAAAAAATAAAAATCCACACAACGATTTTAAGTAGTATTTTAGAGAAATAAAAATATTTTTAAAATTTGAAAGGAAATAAGTATTTTAATGTCTATAAAACGTTTTAGTAATTTTTAATATTATTCATAAAAATAATATTTTGAAATGCTCAAACTACATTCGAAAATATATGTTGGGAAAGTCAATGATATTTTTCCTTGAATAAGGTTAAAAGTAAATAGTCAATTACTATTATTTTATTAACTTAGTAGAATCAATTTTTACAAAACTAACAAAATACACTAAATTTGTTACGAGTTTTAACTCTTCAGTTAACATAAAATAGAAATAGAGAAACAATATTGTTAGGCATAAAAATAATTTATATTAAATATAAAATATATTATAATGGTGATAATTAAAGTTTTTTCGTAATTTTCTTTTAATCTTAGTGATTGATGTATATCAGTGGTGCGCAACCTTTTATGAACAACAACTCCCCAATTTATATATTTCAATAAAACGACACCCACCCTTTTCCAAAAGTAAAATCTATATACATAATATTTATAAAAAATACTTGTACAGATTTTGTATACGTCTAATGTATTTAATATATTATAGGTTTAATATTTTTGAATTTCATTAATTCAAAAACGTATAATATAATTATTATAATATATACAGTCAATTATTAATAATAATTTTACAATTATTTAATGAGAAAATTGCTTTTGAATCTTGGACACTATGATTTCCATATTTAATGATTAAATATTATTATACATAGTAAGTACCTATCTATTACTTATATATTTTTTTGGTGTCTCTATTTTTAATAACTCCCCAGCAATAATTCAAAGCCCCTTTGGTATCACGACCTTCAGGTTGCCCAGCACTGATGTATATATATATATATAATGATATTACTTTTTGTTAGTTTATAAAATTATAGCGAAATCATATTATACTGTTATACTATACTTAATATGTTCTTTCAGAAATTTTCCATTTATATATAACTATTCATAAATTAGTCCTGTATATACAGTATGTAAATTAATTGGAAAGTCATTATTCCTGATTCTTGATAGAGTGCGAATATTTTACTGCATATTTTAAAATTAAATATATGGCCTCTATTTTTGCGTGATTTATAAAAAAAATAAATATCTAAAATATCGTCAAAAATTCGGCAAATAGCAACATTATAGAGTTACTTATCGATAAAATTGAGAAAAAAATTAGTTGAATTTGTTTGAATTTTTAATAAATTAGAGCAATTCATAATTTCAAAAATACAATAAAATATTGCACATTTACATGCAAAATTGTACGTTTTTCACAATTTTTAATACTGGTAGGTACAATTTTGCAATATTTTTCTGTATTTTTGAAATTATATGAATTGCTCTCATTCATTCAAAATTCAACCAAATTCAATAAATATTTTTTCTTAATATTATCGATAAATAATTATAAAATAGCTTTATTCAAAATTTTCAAAAAAAGTATTTAACGATTTTTGAAATATATATTTTTTTGTTAAACATGCAAAAACAGAGGCCACTAGTCATTTATTTTATTTAAAAATACAGTAAAATATTCACACTCTATCAAGAATTAGAACTAATGATTTTCCAATTTTACTAATTTACATACTGTGTAATAATGAGTTTTTCAAGTCATTATTTTTAATGTGAGAACTAAAATAATATTTAAAACGATTGAAAACATAGTTAGTGTTAGGTTAGGTGAAATGATCAACTTTAAATTATTAACTCGTTAATATCCAAATATTTTGTTGAAAATACAAAACGATTTTTAGTAATGATTAAATAAAAATAAAGCGTTTTAAAAAGGTAATTTAAAATGAATTTTTTTCGCAATCTTTTATAGAAACATCGTCATCCAAAATATTTAGCGTGTACACGAATACGATGAAGTTGCCCGATTTCGTGTGAAAGTGTGTATAATGTCATATTAATCAGATGGTTACGGATTTATAACGAAGTGTAGTACGAAGTTATCCTGAATACTCGAACGACGGATCTGGTCAAAACCGGACGTCCGAGAACGTTCTCTGCAGCTGTTCCTTGGCGCCGCTGTAGTACTCCGACCGGAAGAACGCGTCGACCACCTGCAAAGGGTCCTGGGGCGTGTCACCGGTGGCGTCCGCCCGGAACATCCCGTTCATGCCCTCCCCGAACTGGGTCATGCCCTGCGACATCATGTCGCACGAGCCGTGCTGGAACTTCTCCGACCCGATGAACGTGCCCATGTACGACCACGGGGCCGGTGCGCTGCCCATCATGCCGCCCATGGACGACAAGCCCTGGTTGCCGCCCTTGCACACCGACTGATGGAACTCGTCCGACACGACGTAATCGCCGACCATGTTCCGCGTCGGCAACGGCGTCTGGCCGTCCCGGCCGCCGTGGCCGCCCGCACCGAACCGCTTGGTCATCTGATCGGCCGCGGCATTCCGCCACACCCGTTCGAACTCGTCCGAGTTCACCAACTCCGATATCGTACTAGGAAACACCTGCGGCCAACACAATCCACAAGTGTTTGCATTGTGTGGGTATGTTTAAACGTGTGTATGTGTGTATGAAAGTGTGATAACACGTAGTACGTGAAAATTTCAAGATAACTCATACCAATAATATTTACCTATTTATAGCCTTTGGTTTTTATAGTCCCCTCTGAACTATCCAACAGGATATTCAACTAACAATAGTTTGACAAAATGTTTTCCGAGTAAGACAACTGAAAGTGTTCCCAAATTTCAAATATAGTCGTAGGTATAGGTTCTCGAAAACTTTCCAGACAGCACAACATATAAAATTCGACGACCAAAAGTTGAAAGTTGATTTTAAATGTAATTAAGTAGTAAATTTTGTTCTCTTTTACTGCCTGGATATCTGATAGGTAAGTGTCAATAAAACCAAACTATTTTGTATAGTTAAGTCAAGTCGCCGGACATGATGAAGCGAAGAAATTACACTAAATTCATAAACCATTAGTTTAACTATTTGATGTCAACGAGTGATACAAAAGCTCAAAGTCCAAATGTCTGCCTAATTTATGTTTATACAATTTAATAGTTTTTATTTTGATAAAAATAAATTAATGTTTACCACTACAAAAAACTAAAATCTATTTTACCGCAATTATAATGATCCTTAAAAGGACTTCAAACACCCAATTTTTAAGGAGTTTTGTATAGGAAATTTTTATGAAATTTTAAGAAAAACGATAATCCAACAATTTGTTTATATTTAAATATATTTTAAAATTAATTAAAAATGTCAATACAATTTTTTATTGTTGTATAATTGCGATATTTGTTACAAAAACATGTACACGCAAAATTACGATTACTGGTTTCTTAATGGTTTAAGAGGAAAAACACCTATTATAAAACTAAAAGTTGACAACATTTTTGAGGGAATGTCATATCGTTTTTCTAATAAACTAAACATTCGATATTCAATAATCTTCTTTTTTTTTAGTTTTTTAAACGGCTGTGAATTTTTTTATGGGCATTATTTTATAAAAAGGATATGAAATCCCCTGAAAAATGTTGTTAACTTTTGATTATATAATATGAGCCTTTATTCTTAAACCATTATGAAACGAATTATCGTCATTCTGATCACACATAATCACATATCACGTCCTCTTAAATGTTTAATATATATATATATACCTATATATTATATGTATGCCCATTCTTGAAAATTTTAAAACACTTCCATATAAAAGTGTAATATATAAATACAAAGATGCACATACACACACACACATAATATATTATATTTAATTATAGATATTGAAATCACGTATCAGGAAGAACAAAAAACTAAATGTTCTTTAAATATTTCCAGAAAATATTTTGAAAACATTTTGTTTTATGTATTGTTTGGGTATTTTTTATTAGTTACCTATTTTATTATTGATCGTTAATCATTTTAAATCTTCTATATATAAGTAAATATATGGCATATTTATATGCACTCTATATAGTTGTGTACATAAGATATTTATTTAACGTAATAAAATGTAAAAAGGTTAAAAACAAATTAATCTAAAAACAAACCCATAAAAATCACTTTCCTTTTGTCAGGTGAACATATTTTTGTTACATTGTCTACAATTCATGAATTATTTTTGATAACATAAACGAAATGATATATAAAAATTTAAATTCTCCCATTTAGCACATTCACTTACAACATATATATAAGCATAGTGCAACGTTCCGGAACGTTTAGTACTTTAGTAGTAAATTTTCGCAGACAACAAATTACGGAAAACATAAACATGAAAAATAAAGATATTTAAAACATTTCACGAAAAGAAAATCTATGTTTTGAAGAGAAATTTTTTTTTCTAGAAAATTGATGTTTAAAATATTGTCAATAATATGGATTACTTTTAAAACATTTTAAGAATTAATATTTGTTCAATATTGTTAAAACTTGAAATTATTTTAATATTTTGGTATATAAATATAATGAAAATATTTTTTATTTGGTTATTTTCTATATAAATAATATCCCTAAAACACAAAAAACCATTTCTTTTACTTACTTAATCTAATTTTATAATTTTCTATCCAATGTTTTATATTATTCTACTTAAAACACATAATATAAATATGTTTACTGTTGTATATAAATTTAAATATTAATCAATATTTTTTAGTTTAATTGCTGTTTCAACTAGATACAAAGTTATTTAATAGACATTTTAATTGTATAGTGATTAATTTAATTATTATAAGTAATATACTACAGTAGACATTTCGTTTTTGATTATAAGTATAAATTTAATTAACTATTATGTTATTTATATATAAAAATTTATATTTATTTATATGGTATTATGTATATTGATTGGTTATTATAAACGAGATGCAATACCTAAATATTATTAATACTAATTTATTAATTTAAATTATTATAAACGTGTCTTCCCAATTCGCCAACACACAATTATTTGTTAGTTTGCCAAACCTCAATTTGCCGTTTTTATATAAAATTTTATAAGCACTATAATAGGTAGTTTAAAATTCAATAAAAGTGAATATTATTCATATGCATTTAAAACATCAAAATTCAATACATCCATCTATAACAGTATATTATCAGATAAAACTTCACTTTTTAAATTTATAAAAAAAATAACTGCATAAGAATGTGTATTATTTAATAATGATAAAAAAAAATAAACACAATTTAAATCGAAAGAATCTGCACTGAATAAATAATAATACTAATATTTATTAATTTATATATTAAATTAATAAAAAATTAAAATAGTAATAAAAAATTTAAAACAAATTAATAAATATATAGGTATATAATAAAATTATTTATTTATTATTTCAATTTTAATTTTTCTTTACTACAGTAGATCATTATTGTTATTTCTATCATTGTTAACTTCGCGAATATTAACGTCAATATTATCATAATAATTTTGTATTTAAATCAATATTACTCCTAATTTTGTTTAAATATATGAATGGTATGCTGTGTCAATAGGCAATGCATCTAATGAGCAGCTCACCGTAAAAAATACAGACGTTTCTCTCTCAGGTATAAAATAGTTTAATAGGTATTTCCAGTACAATATTCATATTTTCGTTGTCGGTGAATTGGAAAATGTTTAAAAATTATTTAAGCCGGTTTTTTTATTGGAAGTCGGCAAATTGGGAATGAACCATTATCAACTTGGGTTTATTTTATAAACTATAATCATTTATATCTTATAAATATATGCATTATACTTACGGCGAAATCATGTGCAGAAAATGGTGCAGCGTCTGTATAAAAAGCATCTAAAAATAAAAAATTATGTTTTTACAAATATCCTCCAAATGTCTTAGAAAATAATAAAAATTGAAAATTAAAGGATAATTTACTTTTTTGGGTAAATATACGTATAATTACTATTAGATATAGATTTAAAAATTTCAAATACATACGAGCAATAATATAAAAACTAAAAATTTTAAATTACTATCTTACTTATATTTAGTGAATTATTAAAATCTAAAGTTAAATAAATGTTAAATATTATAAAAATCGATTAATTAATATTATATACTACTGTAACTAAAAACCCACGTATTTTGAGTGTTTTTTTTAAAGCTTTTATACAAAAGTTCAAATTGATCTAATTTGTTCGGCAATTTGACACTAGAAAAATACGAGTCTGTATAGGTATTCCTTATGCATACAAACTGCATATTACCTTTTTTGACCAATTTCATCATATCCCTATACCGTATTTTTAATGCGAAATTTTTTAGATCATATTCTATATATATATTTTAATCTAATCTACAAATGTTCGTATTTTAGATTCTAACAGTGCGTGGTTTAATTTATTTTTTAGGACATTATTTTTTGATCATAAGACTTGATACATTGATACAATCGTTATATATCTACTACGTAGTACTTTTAATAGATCGTTTTTTGATTTTGTACATTTTAAATAAACGTGTAAGGAAAATGAATTAAAATTTTCATTTCGGCTGTAATTCCGAAAAAATGGACAAAGAATTTGAAATGTTCATAAAATATGTATTTTATTATTATACTAACGTCGTTAATTTTTCTTATTTGTTATGTCTATTATATGGAGTTTAATTCAGAATTCTTTTTTTTTTTTTATCAAAGTAAATAATAATTTATCATCGCTTTCCTATCTCATGAAGGAAGTATTTTCACTACATCCATTTATATTAGATAAAAATTTGTTTAAATATATATTTGACGACATTTTGGTGGATTTCTTACGAAATTGTGCTGGATATCAAGGGAAATGAATAATTCAGCGTCGGGAATAATAGACACTTTAACGAAATTATAATATTCTCTTGTCGATATTTTTCGTTGTATAATTATAAAACACTTGATAAATATTCATTTTTAGAATATAAAAAAGTTAAAATTAAAAAATTTTTGTTATTTTATGTTCAAGTTGAAATCAAAACTTTTTGAAAATATGAAAAACATGTACCTAATAGGTACATATAAAACTATAGTTCTGCACCTACCAGTTGAGTAAGTACAATGAGGTTAATCTATAATTTATTTATTTTCTGATAATTTAAAACGGGTAAAGTTGATAGAGTTAAAATAATTCGGCCATTAAAAGTTATCAGGTTTGTCAAAATTGTCGATAGGTACAGGCATATATATGTACCCAGCAGTAAAATATTTGATTATCTACTGTTTAATTAATGTACTTAAAGCAAAAGTTATATAAGTTTTTGATTTTATCTACTGTGTGTAATTTTATTCCAAATTAAAATACACTGCGGTAATGACAAGTACCTACGTCAATACACTATAGAGGAATCAATTTGAACTTCACTTACCCTTGACTAGGCACAGGAAAACGAGTAACAATACATTTTTTGGCGACATGACTGGTACGGTCGGCTTGCAGAATGTGTATACGATATATTCAATTGCAAAAACGTACTTATAACTTACTTTTTTGATAATGTACCTGTGATAAACACGGTTTCCGGTAGGTTCTAATCGTTCTAATTTATAATACACTGTCGCACGCACACAACATTTGAGCACAATCGAATACAGAGGGGGCCCCGCCGTTATCTTGACCGAGGAATTCAAATTCGACCGATTTTATCTATATTTTAGCAATTTATTGTGTTTCATTGTTAGACCTATTATGATGTATGCAAATTTTCTCCGGAGGGGCACAGACTTTTACAGCTTTATAAATGCTAAACTTATCGTCGTCAAACATCAGTCTGAAAAAAAAATCAAAATTATGACATTTAAAATTTTTATATTAGTAACATAAATTAATCCAAGCATTTACATCAAGGAACTTTAAAGAATAAAGTGGTAAATCCAAAAAATCCCATAAAATATTACCATTTATCTTATCCACTGTTAGATACTAGTCGACTTAAAGAAATTCGTCTTCAAGACAATTGGAAAACTAAATGGATTTTATTTTAGTAAATTAATTATTATTTAATCAAAATTGAATATTTTTTGTGCATAAACTGCCAGCAGTGTACACGATTTTTCATTTGTATTTGTTGTTTAAAACTGATTTAATGATGTTATTATTATGATTAGGACATCAAATTGACAAAATTATATTGTACATTTTTTTGATTCTATGATGTCAATTTAATATGATAAACATACTCCGGACATGATCGCGAAAATGTAATTATATTGTTGCTCGCAATGGATTATCAGATTTTCAGTTTTTTCACTGTTTCACGTATCTTGTTGCTTGTTTTCGTAATATAGATATGGATACTAATTATTAAAATACAATGATATAATATGACTGTCTTTAAATTTAAATCGTATAGGCACCTAGTAATATTAAGAATGTGCATTTTTGAATTTTATAAACTATAGTAGTTACAGGCGTTACACGTAAAATATGATAACGTTTTTCTGGTAAAACGCACAAATTATCATTACTATACTACCAGTGTCATATTTAAAAATTTTTTTTTTTATGGGAAGGTCCCAAAATTATTGAACACCTACTAACAATAAAATATATACTCCCCTTATATATTTTACCACGTTTAGAGGTATAGTCTAGTTAAGCATCACCTATAGTTGTTTAACAAAAATTCAAAGGCCCTTGTAGCGGAGACAAGGAGCCATGTTGGTACTTCCACTATTTTGGCAAATAATTATTTTTTTAGAATTTTTAAATAGAAGTGTTGTTAAGAGCACATTTTTTTTTTTATAAGTATTTAATTGGAAGGTAAATTTATTAAAATAAGTGAAAATAATTCCCGTTATTAGTATTAAATTAAATTAAATAATAAAAATGTATAAGAACTTATAAACATTTTACAAAGTTTTGGAATTTAAAAAAATGTTTAAAATGGTTTAATAGTCATCTAGAGCTGAATAGAAAGCAAATATAATTAATATTAATGGTATATTCAGTGAGTACCACAGAACAGTATTATAGGTCCAATTTTATTTATATTATTATATATTAATAGTGTATGTAATATGAAGATCGACGGTCGGATTGTTACGTATGCAGATGATACATGTTTGCTTTTTCTGTTCATAAAAAAGCAACGAATAAATTTAAAAATGTTATGTAATAACCAATTTATAGGAAACTAATAAATTTAAAAAAATTTTCTTTATGACTTTCTTAATAAATAAAACAAATATTCTTATAAATGAAATAATCCTTTACCTCTGTAAAAATAACGAACAATGTATGTAAAGATAATTCGAATCTCAAGAGTTAAAAGTATTCATTATTTGGGTATTAATATTACGATGAAAATTTAAGATGGACATTATACATATCAACAATTTAGTATTTTAGTTTAGTATTATCTCTATAATCATAATTATAGGAACTATATGTTAAAATGTTATACCTACTAATATGTACTAATAAAACCTTAAAAAATATTATTTTTATATTCTTTTAAAACCAAATTATTCTCTATAAAACAAACTGAATCAGGGGTATTTAAGTAAAATTTTCCCTAAAAATAAAAAATCACATTGAAAAATGAAAAATAATCAATTAAAATAAAAGTCGTCAAGATTCCATTGGAAGTTGATTCATAGTCTCTTCATCGATAGTGTATTATTATTATTTGAAATTTTAAAACAAAGATAAATCATTGCATTCAAAAATCGAGTCTCAGTGAAACTCGGTATATAAATATAATAAAAAAAAAGTTAATTTATGATGACTTTATTTTGTTATTTCCCATATACATTTATAAATATTTCTGTTAATAAAAGTAGTTTTTCCTTATGCTTAAGTAATTATTACTAGAAAAATCGAAAAAATAATCTCTACAAATCACCAACTAGAATCAATTAGTCATCAAAATTTTTTTTATTCTAAAACACCTAAACACGACTCTTTCAACCAAAAAAAAAAATAAATGTTTACAGGTATAAAAAAAAAACACTTCTTTAAATCAAAAAATTCCTTACTTCACCCACAGTCTAAAATGTCATTTGTGTACATTTTTCCTCGAAAATCGAGAAATATGCATAAAATATGCTTTAAACACCAAAATATTCTTTCACCTCTGAAATATGTTCTAATGTGCGGAAAATTTTTTTCTATGAATTCTGTAATTGATAAATGGTCCACAGTTTCTACCCTCGTCGAACTGCATACAGTTAGTTAAAATATGTAAATACCAACAAATTCGCTCTTTAATCATAATATATCTTATATAATCTATAAAATAATATTGTGAAATTCTATATAAACATTAAATGAATGTTATATATAATGTATATACCATACAATAAATATATAAATGAACAACTTTTAAATTAGGAGGTAGCGGAAGGTATACAAAATAAGTAATATAAAAGACTGTGAATATTTTATAAAAAGAACTCAATAAAAATAAATTAAATTTTTAACTTATAAGAATTACAAAAGAAATAGGTAAATTATAAATTATAATCGGATAGATGAGTCTTTTAGTTTTACAGTAATGTATGTAGAAGACATTTAAAAGATATGTATGAGTGACTATAAGCGTAAATGATAAATTATACCTACCTAAAATTATTGTTATAAATAGGAAAAATATAATGCCAAAAACTTGATACTTTTACCAAATTCTTACTCTAACATAATTTTAACGAGATAAAATTAATTTTTTTTTACCAATATCGGAACCTAATTCACAATAAAATTGAAAAAAGGAAATAAAATAAAACTACCGAAAATAATGGAAAATGATTAGGTATAAATCAGAAAATATGATTACCAACTATGCTCAGAATTGTTTTTTGAATTAAATATCTAGGTATTTCATACAACAGTCTTAATAGATTCAATATCAGATACCTAATTGCTACAAATTACAAATGTATATAAAAAAATAAAACTTAGAAAATTAATTTCCAAAATATCAATGGGGCATGGCCCTTCCAAAATTTACCAATAAAGGTTGGTTGCCCCCTATCGCCTTTACCAGTTTACGATTATGTTCAAAGCATATACAATATATATTAGGAAGTTTGTAATATACCTAGTACCATTGATTATATATTAAAATATATACAAATTAATTGTATACGTAACAATTTAATCCTGTTAAAAAAAAAAAAAATGGTCATAGTTTACATACCACATGAACACGAAGATTATAAAATAAACCATACTTTTGTTTCCACCCTGTATACATATTTTGTGTATCTGCATTATGTATATTAATATTTACAATTTAATTGTAATTAACTCTCTAATTCCAACACAGGCTTTACTTAGACTAGATCAACTAGATAATTTAGTATTGTATAAAAAACCATTTTCCGTGTAATTTGTTATATTTTCGGATTTAAATAAAAAAAAGTTTGAATTGTTTTGAACCTTAACATTTGCATAAAATATACCATAATAATCTCATTTTCTATAAATGTACGTAGCTGGTATTATATCTACAATGTTAAAAAATCCCAATGCCCTTTCTATCGGTCTGATTTCATAAACGTCTAATTAACACATTGTTTAGAAAATACTTTAATGCAAATTAATCCTACATTATAGCCCCCCCCCCCTTGGATAATGTAAATTTTTTGGAGAAACCTATTAACAACTATTTATGTCCACATAATGATCGTCAGTTTTTATGTCATATTGGTATGTACCTATGTATTACATACTTCAAGTCTCAAACTAAACGATATAAATTTCGACGAGACGTACATTTATTTAATTATGTACATATAGACAAACAAACATAATTATTTAATTCCATCCGTTTTTTTAATGATCTATTTTTAAATAAACTACTTATTATTGTTATTTAGTATAATTTTCCATTAAAAGTAATTAGATTTTTCTTGTTACAATAAATTAACTCTTGACTATATTTTGAATCGCATAACGGGTGATACGTTATTATACTGATCTAACGGATAGGTATCGATTACAACAGGTGAGTTTTTTTTATTAAGTTTCAATTGTTGTATGCATTATAATAGTTTTTCTAATTTGATTACAATATTTTAATTTAATTCAATTTTCCAATTATTTTAGTAGTTTTCCTTCTTTGTGGTCGGAATTTGAGAAACAGATTTATCACAGTTTTTTTTTTTTTTTTTAGTTAAACTTTTCCTCAAAAAGCAATGTTCCCAATTAAATGTTCGCTAAGAATTTCTGTAATTTATTAGCAGGAAACATTTTAGTATATTATATATAATATTTATTACTACATAATAGTCATCTTTTGAAAATTAATGCATATAGTAATTAGAGTGGGAGAATTGTTTATAAATTAGATACCTACTTTATTTTATTTTATAAAAACTCATCTACTGTTTTATTTTATAAGAAATTTCTATGATTTTAGAGAAAAATTAAATTGAAATTATTTTTACATTTTTAGGAACATTTTATTGGGAAAACTGTATGTAAATTTGAATTTGAATTTTTTTAGAAAATTCATAATATGCATTGGAAATCAGTTGTAATTATCACATTGGCGTTTTACTTTCATCTTTCTCAAAGTAAGTGTAAACATCAAATAAATAATTTGTTGTTATTATTACATATCCAATTAATAAAATAACAATAATTCAATTTTATTCGTAAATATTAATTATAATCAAATATATATAAAATTGTATAAATTATACTCTTTATTTGTTATCTTGTTTTATATTCGAGTAATTAACATTTTCAATAATTATTCATCATTGTTTGTTATGATTTAAACTAATAGTTATAAAATTTCATGATGAGTGATAAACCCACCTTACACCTAGGTATTTATTTTAATTGATGTATATTATTCAAACTTTTTCGTAATGTATGTATATTATAGGTAATATTATAATGTATCGTTTTGATAATCCAAATAATTGAAATTAGGAATTTGATCATATTTGAATTCTTTATAATTTATTGGGGGGGGGGGGTATCATAATTATATAATAGGCATTATTATTTAGTAAGGTTTATATTTTTTTATCATATGTTTTTTTCAATCATTAATTTATATGGATAAGTAAATATATAACATATGAATGCATACTTTCTAAATGTATGTTATAGGTACGTATAATAGGGATTGGAACCATTATTTTTTATAGTTTAGGATTTAGTGGTTCTGGTTTTTTGGAGTTATATTTTTTTTTTTAATTACAGAGTAATTTAAAAAAAATTTGGTAGGTTCCAGTTCGGTTATATGAATAGGTATCTAACTATAAATAAAAAAAAAGTCAAAGTGTAAAAACGATGATCGATTAGGAAGTCATGAGACATTTTAGATTCTATTTTATGCACGAGCTAAAATTATATCTGTTTTGATTACGGTTCTTTGAGGAATTACATACAGTTTATGGTAAGGTTATGGTTCTTATATCGGTATTTTGGTAAATATCGGTTACAAAACTTTAAAGCACATTATGTGTTGTGACTCATAATCCAATAAACATTTTGTAAACTTAAACATTTAATGTAACGTTAATAGTTGAATGTTTAAAAATTAATGTTCAACATAACTTTTAAAATTATAATGTTTAATTCAACATTATAATTTTGTTCATAATTCAATGTTTAACGTCTATAGGATAAATTTTAGAAGGGGCAGACCTAAATAAAAAATAAATTAATATTATAATATTTATAATTTAAATAAATGATAATATTTTCACATTATGAACTACCAGTTTTAGCAATAATCCATTAAAAAGTTATTCTACAGGAGGACATGTCCTTCCCGTAACTCCTCATGAGTTCCTATTAATATTGAGTTAAAAAAAAGAGAGGGTATCTAAAACCATGAAAAGATAGGTTTGATTCTTGGCTACCTGTCACAAATGTCTTTTGGAATTGAGGGTTAATTGCTGTGGAATAGTATACAATAATATAGGTACACAGTGGTTAAAGTGGAATATATTTACAGGGGGGACTATAGCTAATGCAAAAACAAGGCGTCCCCCGAACCAGTACCGTAATATTTTTTAAATATTTATATAAATTTAACTTTTAATCCATGTTATTATTGACCTAATTTGTAAAAATTTATCACGGACGTATATATGTATATACCTATTATTATGTATAATGTAGGTAGGTACATACTCTGTGGTTATAACTTTAAAATACGCATATTAATTAGGTACCTATATTCCGGGCCAAGGAGAGAATGTCTGGAGAACAAACAAAAATTGAAATAGTTTTTTCTACAATATAGATCTTACATACAATTTATAACTATAAATACCTTTTTTTAAATTTTTTTTATTTAATTTTTGAATATTATGTACAAAAGAACAAATTCAGTCTCAACTTTTAATTAAATATTTAGAAATATAAAGGGGACTATATACTAAAAGGGACGCCAAACTTAAGCTAAGCAAAGACGGGGGACGCCGTCCCCCTCCATCCCCCCTCACTTTAACCACTGAGATTACTATAGAACAAATATCAATATACACTTGTACTTACAAATGTCAAAATAAAATTTAAAACTTAAATTATTTCATAATATTCTAGTCTACGTTTCGTTGTAGTCATCACCAGAGCCGTAGCGAGATTCGATAGCGTCCTTGGCAAAATCAGAATTTCCGTCCATAAATTGTTGATAAGGAAAAAACGTCATCAATTTTTTGGAGTCGCGACAACATTCCTTACAACTTTAGGTAGCTAATAAGCAAAAAAAGAAAGTCATCAACTTATTACTTTTACAAGATTTTGGCTGTCAAATTCCCCCTCCCCCCAATCTTAGAAATTTAGGGATAGATATTAGGTACTGAATTTCGATTTTTGCACCCCCTTTTCTGTTGCGCCCTTGGCCTGGGCCAGTTTCGCCAAGACTTACGGCTCTGGTCATCACTTTAAATTCTTCAATTACATTATTCATAAACAACATTGTTTGTGATATAGTCTTATTTTACTAAAACGCCTTTCTTGAGCCATTGTGCTGCGAAGTTTTGTTTTCACGATGTCCAATTTTGAAAATACGTTTACATGAGCACGTTTGGTAATCACAGAAATGGTGATGAAAAATATTATTACATTATAAGAATGTACAGACATTTTGTTTCTATCATTTAAAATTAGGAAATGAATTCAGTTATTAATCGTATAAGAAGTATATTGCTGTTTATTTTATTAATATCTACTATAAAAACGTGGTTCAAATATAGATATTCTATGGTTGATTCAAGTTTTATAATGTTAACAATTTAAAATATTAGATTTATCGTTTCTTGATTGAAACATTCATTTAGATTTAAAAACAAATCATCTAAAACCGCATAAATACCTACGTGAAATTCTAAATTCGTTTTCCTTAGTTTCTACAAAGCATTGATTTTTGAAGCTTGATCAAACATTGATGATATTTTTACTTTTTAAACTAATTGCAGATAATTTTCTGTATAATGCTTGACGTATATAAACTTCTTAAATAATATGTCGTCTAATCTTTTTTAAAACATTTTTTGGTAATAGATAAAGAAAAATATTTATTTTGTATAATAGTAAATATAGTGTATTAGCCAAAGACATAAAATAATACAATAAATCTATGACAAAATAAACTTTCCTAACATAAAATAAATATCGTCATGAATATATGTGTAATATAGTACAGAACATATGGTAATTTAGCAAAAATTTAAATTTGCTGCTGATTTTAAAGGTCGTGCCTATGCATGATATAGACATGATCCGTAAATACGCCTATGAGATAGATATAGGTAGGTAAGTAATTATTTTATTTCTGTGAAATATGTACCTAATTTATTTTTAGTAAAGGATATAAGGCACTTATTATATTTATTTGTTGCGAATGGTTCAATATAGTTGTCCAAATATTAAACAATTTGGTAATATTTTTTACCAAATTACCCATAATTGAATCATTTGTAAGTTTTGATTTAGGCGGTTGAGGCACTTAAAACATTCATGATCAATAGCTCAGCTATGTATTTCAAATTTCATTAAGCTCTTAAGCTCACGGGAAACTAAAAATTATTTTATTATAAATTAAAAAAATTGAATTTTATTTAAGAGGATGTAAGCCCAACAAATTTTCAATGAAAAACTCGAATTTTTTCCTTTTTTGCCGACTTACAGGTATCTTAGAAATACGAAACAAAAAACAAAAGATACCTAGCCAAAAACATTATCCAGCGCCCGTCAGATCGATTTTTGATATGTGCATTTTTATACGTTTTCTGAATTGATAGGTAATAATGCACATATCAAAAATCAGCCAGATCGATAGTGATAGAAGTTATATAGGTAATCGTTTCTTTTTCGTTTCATTTTTCTACAATGTTTTTAAATAAGTAGGTAGGTACCTAGTTATAAATGAGAAATGCATAAAGAATATTTTTAATAAAATTTAATTAAGTTATAAAAAACAATCACAATTAAAATGATATAGTAAAGGGACTAGGTAATTATTATTTATTTTCAAAATGCATACAAACATTTTTCAATTGTTAGATTTTCGTTTTTCTTGAAGTTTTCTAAAAATCGCCTAAATAGCAGGGAGTCAAAATATTATAGTTGTAAACCGGAGAATTTGGAAAATGGTTTCCAAACCGTTACCCGAAAAAATCAAAACTGGGTTAACCCCCCTCCAAAAAAATGAAAAACCGTTTTGAACTCGATACTCAAAAAATGTGCATAGAATTGTTTCGGTTCCAGTGTGTGCGTACTATTTTGTATGTAATTGGAGTAATCGGACTTTCGAATATTTCCACAGGGTAACAATAGTTAGGTACCTAGAGAAAAACCCGATAATGAAACTTTGATCGATTTCACAGATACATGTAAAGGTACCCATTATAATTTACAGTAGGTACCTACCTAAATTTAAAATTGCCCGACTTGCATGGTATTTTCCACAGTTTGAATTGAATTCATATGGATGTGTAGTTGTGACGTGCAAAACCCGTTACAGTCTTATGGAAATTAAAAATCCGAAAGTAGTTCGATCAGCTAGTAGGATTACCTACACTCAGTGGCGTATTTTCAATTTTTATCAGGGGAGGGGGAAGTTTTAGTCGTTATAATTCAGATAAAAAAACAGAATTTATTGTTGTTTCGGTACTGCACGATTCAATATGTTATAATTATAAAAAAGAAAGTTGGTAATATCTACAATTTATACTTAAATACTGAAAATACATAATATTACTTAATAAATAAATTGACTATTACTAATTAACTAAAATTTAATATAGACAGTAAAAAAACGGTAAACAATGCTTAATCTTATGCAGAGCCGTAGCAAGATTCGATAGCACCCTTGGAAAAGAACCGAATTTCCGCCCCTAAATTGGTAATAAGGATAAAAGTCATAAATTGTTTGGAGTTACGCCCCTGTTCCTTAAAAATCTAAGTTAATAAGGAAAAAAGAAAATCATCAAATGATTTTTACAAGATTTTGCCCATCGAATTTTCGCCCACCAATCTTAGAAATTTAGGGATAGATTACTGAATTTCGATTTTTGCGCCCTTGGTCTGGGCCAGTTTTGCCAAGCCCTTGCTGAGACTCTGATCTTATGGAAATCATTAATATCACTCATTATTATCTATACATTTTTTATTTCTTTCTTCTTCTCCTTCGCCTTCTCTCCCAACTATTTGGGGTCGGCCACCCTGGTCCTACACTTCCACTTAACTCTATCTCCCGCATCTTCTTCACTTACTCCCACCTTCCTCATATCACTCGTCATTA
>JAIPRL010001266.1:0-55945 GCA_025469235.1 Pemphigus obesinymphae
GAAACTTGAAAATAGGATTATTTATGCAAGTGACATATGTCACATATATCATGTAGGTATATTCGTTAAATTTTTTTTAGCTTTACTATCCGTCAGTCCGCGGTCGTGTAAGTCGGAGTCTTTAAATCTTAAAGATTCATTTTAAATCGTGATTACCAGTATAACCTATACCAGCGTTTCCAACCTTTTTAGTTGTACGGACTACAAATTTTGTAAAAAAAAAAAAAAAAAACTCTCTCTCGAGGCCCATTAACTAAATATACAGGTAAAAAATATAAATACACAAAAACAAATAAACACCTATATATATATATATGTATATGTACAGTGGGGTGGTTAACTTTTTTCACCTATGAGGCCAAATCCATTTTGAGGCACCCTCTACGCTGTTAAGATGACTATTTTATGGAAAAATTTTTTTTTGTTACGATTTTATGTCAAGAATGTAATTTATAATATAATCATATAATTATGAACATTTAATTTCGAGAAAACTGACTTAACACCCCTGCCCACTCCAAGATACTCCTCAGAGGCCATTAAATCTCAAAAAACCCTTTCATAACGCCACTGTATATATATATATATATTTATATATATATAATGTGCACATATTATGTCAGTAATTAGAATAATATACTGTACAAGAAGATTTAAAAAAATTATTTTTTTATAAAGAAGAGAACTTTATTGCACTCACTTAGCTGTCGCGACTGTGAGAAAATCAAAAAACGAGTGGTAAAATAAAAAAAAATCTCGAGGGAATTTTTGACAAAATTGTTTGTCCCCCACGAGACAGTCAGTATCTGGATTGAAACTTGATTTTTTTAGCCTCAAATCACTCTCAACGTAATAAATTTATTCCTGTATTTATTTTTCAAAAAAAATTAAAGATGAAAAGGCTTTTTTACACAGTTAGGCAGTCGAAAAGCCCGTCAAGTGTCTCGGTGAAATTTCGGAAATTGCCGGATAGTCTCGTCGAACATTTATCCAGAACGGGACCAATATAGTGTGGTTTTGAGAAAATGATTTTAGAGTCTGGTCACACGATAGTGTTCATTCAATCAATGAGTTCTTTTCACTTGATGATATTTTCCATTTTTCGTGTACCTATAATCTTTTTCAAAGGGATTTCTGATCCATTAGATTGCACTTTCAATTTTCACTGTGGGATTATTATTGATTAAATATCACGTTATTTTAACGGGAAATAGACGTTTATATACAATATAAAAATCCCTGGCTTAAGCCGTTGACCGACGTCCACGTGCCAATACCACGCTGCTCGCGGCTCACGCAAGTGGGCTATATACAAGTACACCTATAAAAAATACCTATCTATTTTTATTTAAAACATTATTAATGATTTAAAAATTATTTTCATACACAGTATCTCAATTAACATTTATTTAGCAACTACACCTATATGTTTGAAATACCATTTATTGGACGATAAACATTTTTTCTAAAATATTTTTGCAGTTTCACGCCGTTATCGCGCGTATAATAATCGTTTAATGTTCAATGAGCCGTTCGGTAATTATATAGACAATCATCCGTTGCACTTGTATATATTTAAGGAACGATTTTCATGCGACCCTATTACGGCTGCGTCGACGCTAGTGATGGGCAAATTCGGTCTTGGTCTTGCAGTCCAAGACTGTACTAAAGCTAGCAAGACCAAGACCGAGACCAAGACTTAACCGCAAGACTCTTGCAAGTCTTGCTTTTAAATAAAATAAAAATTAATGAATTAAATACGTTATTTATTACATTTTTTTTCTTGGTATACATTATTTATAATTCCACACCAAATCTACAGATTTCTCGTAATGTAATCATCAATATCCTATTGTAATATTTTTGGAAATGATTATCGTTTATGGAATATATGGGTAAACAGATATTTTACTATTTCTTGAAAGTTCGGTGTTATCGAAAGCAGTCAACTACACAGGTACGGAGGGGGGAATTACTCCCATTGCTCCCTGTATCTCCCCTTGTGTACGTATAAATAAATTATTTTTTAAATTATTTAACTTTGGTAAAAAAAAAAATCAAGGCTGCAAGAATTTTGCAAGACCAAGACCAAGACCAAGACCAAGACTGAGTTACCAAGACCAAGACTAAGACCAAGATTCATTCAACAAGACCAAGGCCAATACCAAAATTCAGTCAACACGACCAAGACCAAGATCAAGACCAAGATTGCCATGGCCTTGGTCTTGGTCTTGCTTTGTGCATCACTAGTCATCATAAACATTAAAAACACACATATTTCGATTTCACAATATTTACTTATTTCGACTAAAAAAATGTATACCTACCTTCTAAATAAAAAAGTATTTTTTCTAACTAACAACCTTAAAATTTAAAATGTTTACCTAGTTAATTTGAAATTCCAACAAATAACATATGTATATGCATATAATGCATATACTTCCGAAAGCTTATTTGTTTGGACACAATAGAAATCCGTATACGGTTCACCCAATCGACGCCAAATTTAGCATTTATACATTATAATATATTCTATGGCAGTTTAAATAATAACTTATATGATTATAAATTATAACCTCTTAAAGAACATATTTTTATGAGACTTGACACGTTTTAAGTTTTTAGTTTCAATAAATGTTTCCCAAGTAATAAGCATTTAAATTTCAAACAGCGGAGTGGAAAAGTGACGTGCAAGTATCTACGTCATTTTTAACATCTATTACATAATATTACTGTAATACTTCTTCACTCTGACTTTCTTAAAAATCTATTATATGTTACTATATGTTTTATTAAATTCAATATTTAATTACGATTTTTGTTACTATTTAATAAATAATTCAATAAATTTCGTTAATAATTTTTCCTAACCTATACTTATATTATAATATATATAAATAATATAAATATATAATAATAATATTAATATAAATATAAATAATAAAATAAGTCAAAAAAGTAAATTAAAACACCGAAGTATTTTACATATTATAGAAAATTATTTAAAAACTTTAATAAAACATAAAAAAAAAATGTGAGAAAAATATGCAAAAATTTCTTTGGAGGTGCTGGGATTTGAACCCAGGACTTTCAGCATGCGAAGCAGACACTCTACCACTGAGTTACACCCCCAGATGGAGATACTAGGAGATTTTGTTGTATTTAAGTTGCGTTAAACTACTTTTTGTTCACGTTACACTAAAAGAAAAAGTTAATTTATAATAAATTCAAATTCGAATACAACATAATTATATAAATTACACTTTATTATTTCTAGATAATAAGTTAATAAGTCTCATAACAACATGAACTACTCGTTTATTAAATAGGTAATTTATAACCTATATATTAACCTAATATAGGTAATAAATAACCTATTACCTATTACATATTTATATTAAAATAGAATTATATGTATATTCTTGAATTCCAAATATTATTAAATTAACAGATAAGTACCCGATCAAACAACAACGAAAATGAAATAATAGTGATAATATACCTAATAAAATGTAATGTATAATGTAAGAAGATAATATTTTGACTAGTTATAGGTACCTACCTACATTTTTGCTCAATCTCGATATACCTATATTTTCTGATCCGGAAAGAATAAATTATTACGTTAAAATAAATAACATTAAATCCAATTATAAAAATAATTTTCATATCATTATGAAAAAGTATTATTTATTATAATTTCATAAAGTTTAACAGTCTGGGGGTGTAACTCAGTGGTAGAGTGTCTGCTTCGCATGCTGAAAGTCCAGGGTTCAAATCCCTGCACCTCCAAGAAATTTTTTGCACAATTTTTATATAAATTTTTATAAACAAAAATTATGAAATAAATTATCATGAAATTTTTTTTCAAAAATTAAAAATTTTTAATGGTTTTTTTTTACCTATTATATAGGTATTATATATATAGGTACATTATTATTAAATACTTTTAGTTTTTTAATAATAAAAGTACAGATATTTTAAACTTTAATTTTAATACTATATATATATATATATATATACCTATATTATTAAGTTCAAATATAAGCGCAACTAGGAGGGCTTAACCCCCCCCCCCAAAAAAAAATTATCCATACCCATCTAAAAAATTTATATTGACCTTTTTTTGGCTTATTAATGTTTTTTTATAGGTAAAGCCCTACAAAATTTTAGAGCTATAGTTGCACCACTGCAAATTCAAACAACTATATTAAAATAATTATTCCAGGAAAATGTAAAAATGTAGTAGGTACCATTATTAATCACAAATAGTAACATATAAATAGTATAAAGATTTAAACATTCATAGGACATTATGAACAGTATACCATTACAGTATAACCATTACATCCTCACGTAATGAAATATTTTTAAATTTTTAATGACTATTGAAAATTTCAATGAAGAAAAAAATTATATTAAATCAAGTTTACATTTCTAAACAAAAATACTAAAATGTGTTCAATTAGGTATATCGATTATATTTTTTTTATATATATAATATAATACACAATTACAGAATAAATAGTCTTTTATAAACTCATAAGTACCTAAATATCTATAATTATATTTTTACTTGTATATATAATGTATATATTATGTACCTATATATATAGGTATATATAATAATGGTTAAATCAACTGTAATAATATCACTATTCACCAATTAATAACATTTTAGCGAAGTGAAAAATATACTAAGTTCCACAACTATGATTTTTTTTCTGAAGGCACGCATAAATTTTTGGGTACAATTATGACTAATGAGTAATAAAAACGTGAGTATATATATACATATAGGACCTATATTATACTACACCGTTCGTACACCATCATCCACGTCGTTGTAGAGTGAATGTTTCTCGGCCCCCCAAAACGAAAATGGGGAGAAAAAACCCTTTTAAAATAAACAACGACTTTTTATTCGGTATAAATGTTTTAATTACAAATAAAAGAATCACTTTGCCGCGACGAAAGGCAAAATAATATAACTATTTTAATTATCTTGATCGACCGAAAAAAGTTTGAAATTATTATTTTATATTATTTTACCAAGTGTATACTGTATATATATATATATACTGTATAATATATACAAAGTGCCATAATCGCCCTCGCCGACGTTAATATTTGAAAAAAAAAAGCGACTGCGACGACGAGAACAGTGGAAAAAATTGATATAATATATAAGATTTACTCGGAGGAAAAAAGCACCGACGACGACCGGTTAGACGATATATACATAATATATATACAATATTATAATTAAAAGGATTATATTTATTCTTGTGGGAAACAGATTAATTCGAATGGCCGCGCGCAAATCTCGGGTTATCCTACAAAGGCCGGCAGAGATATACCGGGAGGAATGTGAAAAAATTCTCTCGTCTACCCCCTTGTGCGCGTCCGTCCAAAATCATCGAACCGTTTCCCTAGAATACTTAATTGACTTGTTTACCCGTGGCTCGGCGATTAACGATAACTGAGGGGGTAGTTTCCCTCATGCATTTTAATTCACACTATATTATATTATATATAATATAATATTATTATACCGTCATCATCGACCCCCGACAACAACTCCACAACTGTTTGGATTTCACATGGACCCGAAACATATATTATATATTATACAGTGATTTTTTCCTAAATCCAGATATTGCAAAAAAAAAATTTATATATATATATATAATATACAGTTAATGGTTTTTAACCAATAATTAAAAACCATAATGATTTAAGATAGATCGATATTATAGAACCGGACAAATATAGGCATTTTTCTAACATCGGTCAACAAATAAAAAAAATGATCCAAATGCTCGATTCACCTCTTCAAAAAATACCGCCTCTATACGAAAGTGTCACTGCTCTAGGCTGGCACCTATATATAGCTCGTCTATACCTTAAACCGACCCTGGGTATAGGTACAATATATACGAGTATAGGTATATGTGTACAATAATTATAAACACTGAACCAAATATATCTGTGATTTTAATAAAAATATAGATTAATCTAATAATATGGTTGTTAATATACGTCGAATAAAATGTTTGTTGACTTAGAAATAAAATATTTGTTAATTCAACAGTAAAATAACAAAACGTATTATTGATTTAACAATATCTTTTATCAATGTTTTGGAATAAAATTGTCTAATTGAATACAAATTATATTTGAATTAACAAATATTTTGTTAATTCAATTATAAATATTTTGTGTTCATTTCTTTCTTTCTTCTTCGTAGAACAAATGCCCAATTGTTAATCAAAATAGTCAATTTAATAACATATTTTATTATAATAATAAAATCTGTATTAATTTTACAAATTATTTTTATTAAATTATAACATATATTTTGTGAAATTTACAAAATGAATTTGTTATTGTAAACACATTTTTTATTAATTTAACAATAGTTAAAATAATAAAAATTGTATTGTTTCAACAAATATTTGTTTGTTAAAATTTGATTATTGCATATTGTTAATTCTACCAATGATATTTGGTTCAGTGAATGAATCGATTTTTCGTATTTTATATTTTACATGTAATATGGACTCGTATTAAAATACTTAATGTCATATCAATCATATCAAATCACCATAATTGTGCTTATAAGCCAAACATAATATATATATATATATATATATACTCTTCGACTATATGCACATTAAGTTTTCGAGTCGAAAATATAGTAAGAGGGGCTCAAAATGGAAACATCCCGGGCCGATTTAAGTAAATCTCATATATCCGTTACCGGTCGCAGAGGAAACACAAAAACGGTCCTAATAATCTGTTCCACTGTTCGAACAAAAACAGTATATATACAATAGATTTTTTTTTCATGCGGCGGCGAGACGGTGCGAAATTTCCTTTACCGATATATAGTGACCGGTTAATTCTGCAGTCGTATCCGTATTTATTATCCTTTTAGTCGGTATAATGATTTTTATTTATATACTGCAGTACATATAATATTATACATATTATATATTTATATATATATACCTATAGTGGTGTATTTTTTTGTTTTTTCAACCGAAAGGATATGATATGGGCGGAACCCATCGCGGGTGGATGCGCCGCGAACGAATAAGGCTTTTTCGGTCGTTTTTAGATTTATGTGTGCCGAAGACTTGGCCCCTGCAGGGTAAAAGTATATATATATATATATGTATATGTGTAGAACGTACATACTACGACATATTATCATATACGCGATAGTATGGACGCGGGGGCGAAAAGGGCAACGCAAAATCGAATTATCCGCTGGCGCACACGCGTCTTGACCCTTTTTCCTGTTTCCTGTGTTTTCGGTCCATTTGTTTTCCATATATATATATATATACAACACATACACACTTATTGGACAAACGTTTTTAAAAACCGCAGCCACACACATATATTACATATATATATATATACGCACATATATGACACGATATATACTGTCCCGTGCACTTTTAAAAATTTCATTACGGCGTATCCGGTGCGGTGGCGGCGGAGATTCGACTTGTTTGTCGCCGTCCACCGTCAAATCCTACCATTCTCCTTATACCGTGTGATTTACGCCGTACGGATGTGTCCATTTCCCGACGTATATAGTATAAGCAGACGAAAAATAACAATATCGCCTCGACATATATACGTATATTATAGATATTATTTATTATCGCTATACCGACGTTATATAATAATATTATATTTTTGTATGAGCGTTGAGCAATCGATATTTTGTATAATTTGTGATGTTTCGAAACTATTGTTATAATCATAGCATAAGTACCTAAATATAGGCATGTCAGCTATATAATTCCATTTTCGCTATCACTACCTATGCATGTTCCCCAGACATGAAATAAACGATAACAATATCACGGATGAAAAAGTCTTATTTGGTATCTCAATAACAATATAATAAAATATTATGTACAAATCTGGTGATACACTTCTTGAATAAACAAAATGATAATGCAAGTGTTTTACTGATAGATATTTTAATTCATAACAATATCACAATAATTTTAAATTAAGCCGGAAATCATTTTTCCATGAATTTTGTCATTTATTCCATGTCTGGGGAACATTTTCTGCGCCGTGTTATCTATCTAACTGGCGTGCCTATTTACTTATGCCATGGTTATAATGTTATATACCTACGCATAGATATTATAATCATTGATATACCTACTACAATATTGGAGCTGTCGCGGGTACCCATACTCGATACCCGGCATAATCGGCATGTGTTTTGATACTTGGTACTTGGAAAGCCAAATGAAAATCTTTACGGATTATAAATTAACTTAAAAAATTATATAATTTCCTTAGCTGAGCATTTTGAATCAACAATTGATAAATTATACCTACTTCTTTGTTGGTGTTTAGAAGTTATTACCTATTTAAGTCTTAAATAATTATTATAGTTTCCTTACAAAAATTACAATTTACTTCTTAATTTTATTATTTTAATTAGAAATACCTGGCTAATATCAAGTATCCGGCCAGTAAAAATACCGACCAAGTACACGGCAGGGTACTCGATACCCGGTACAGTTAATCAAAAATTACCCGATACCTGTTACTCGATAAAATTTGCTACCCGCGACAGCTCTATACAATATATAAGATATTAAATATACAATATACACTTTAGAAAAGAGACATAGGCACGTGCATGGGTCCTATAAGGTTGCACCTAATTGGACTAATATGACTTTGAAAGACTAGAGTGAATAGCAAATATTTAAATCGAAAATTAAAAATATATTAAGTATATAGGTACTGATTTTAGTATAATTATATTATAATACTTAATGGTATCACAGTATTTTGAAAAAATTCGGTCATTATAGCTGCTATATAGTTCTCGGCGTTTATATAAATGTAAAGATTGTAAATATGTATATATTATTATTAATTAGATTTAAAAGTCTACTACTTAAAAAAATAATTTATATTCTACAGTTTTACTAACTTGATAACAATATATTTACCTAATAATTAAAGGTACCTTTACACCACGATTTAAGATATATCTTAAATCGTACTTCACACACAGAACAACTATTACGTTACTTATATGTTAATTATTCATACTTAATGATAACATTTTTTCCACGTGATTTAAAATATTTTAAAAGTTCAAAATGCAATTAAAATATTTTGAATAAACATTATTAACCAAAATAGTGCACGAACCTCGCAACCCATCCCCCTTACCAAAAGACTAACAATAGTCCTTCGTCTATCAACTATGTCAACTTTAGATTTTGCCTCTAAAGATGGTAAAATATATAAAGCCATAAAGGTTATATAAATGATTGTTTTTCGATATATTTGGAGCTCCCCTCCCTCAGCAAAAAATTTGAAATGCGTCACTGATCGTGTTAAATGATGAACGACACGGTGTAGTGTGAAGGTGAATAATGAGGTTAAAATTGTATTTATATATATTATCAAAACTTGGTATAATCGTTATTCCTACATAGCGATCGTTAATTTTACACATATCTATTTATTACGATCACTATTTTAAAGATTCTCAATACTGGGCCCTCAAGATTGAAAAATACTTATCAACCAAAACAAGGTCGATGCCATTACCACACATAACAATAATATATTATAATTATAAAATTACACTTATGAGAGACCGCACAATGTTTTCGAATAAAATACGCAAAGTACCTATACCAGTGTTGGAACGTATCTAGATAATTATTTACTTATATTTTATCTTATCTAGATAGATAACGGTAAGTTATCTAAATAATTATCTTAGATAAAAATGTCACTTATCTAAGTAAATTTATCTAGATAATTTTTTTAGATAAATTTATAAGTAATATACAAAAGTAGGTATTGCTTTTTTGGCGAAAATATACCTCTACCCTTTTACTCAAAATGTATGAATTTATATTATGCAAAAAATGTGTGTTGCAGTGTAATGTGTAGTGTAGGTACACTTGTGTCTATAATTTTCAATATATTTTTGTTTGTCATCAATAACGTGACTGAAACGACTGTGGTTGGTAATGCAAACGAGTTTTTCAAGCTAATTGTATAAAATAATAAAAATACACGGCTACATAATAGATACTTTCGGGAATAGAAACATGAAAATTGAAATGTTGCCCCTACCATCATTGCTTTGAGATTAAAACTAATTAAATAAACTCATTTATTGTATTGTAAACCATTGACTTTTTCAATTTTAACGAACCTTGAAAAACGATTTGATTATAAATTTGATTTAGAGCTTCCTAAAAGTAAACCATTTATTTTGTCAGCTATTAGTCCCCCAAAATTTAAACTCGATGAGGTACCAAACAGATTTGTACCTATGTGTAAACAGTTATTTATAACTGAATGTAACTTACTGAACTTCAATAAAAATGACAGAAAACGACCACAATTTTTTCAAATGTTTAGTGGAAACAGTTCTCCTGAAAAACGTACTTCCAATCAACGATCAAATAATAAAATCAACATTAGTATTAAAAATACTAATTTGGCTATTGTGCCACTTTCATATCTTGACACGAGAAAAAAAATACATATTTGGATAGGTACATTACCAATTGTTAAAAAAGTTTTTGTAAGTATAACACAACTCTTCCATCGTCTGCCCCAGTTGAGTTAATGCTAGTTCACATTTTAGTCCCAAGGAGAAATAGGCTTAATGAAAAAACTTTTGAAATGTTATGTTGTCGATGTTTGAGCTTAAATAAATACGTTTTTTCATTATCGTGTAGGTATATATTATGCTTTTTTATTTTCCGTATGTTTAAATAAGTTAATGTTTAAATTTAGTAAACTGAATAAAAATTCCCAAAATTGCAAAAAACACTGACCTATACGTACCTCTGTAATAATAGTATAAACGCCGTGTAAAACGACATGTAGGAAGTCTGGAAGCGTACCAATAAATAGGTATGCATTGTCAATAAAACTTTAAAGACGAAAACGGAAAAACATTAACGACGATCCGAGCCCTTTAGAAGATATATATATTATGTACGATAACGCGGAAACAGGTACCTCAAACGTGTTTTTATTTTTACCAGTGGCAAAATCTATTTTCCGTGACAATATTCGTAATGTTTTAACCGTGTTCGATGGTTCATACCCGGTATACTGTATACGGTTTGTTGTCTGTTGGTGATATTCGGCGACCGTTCGGCGTGAAACGGAATATTTTGCATTAAGATTAAATTAGCTTCTGCACGCCACCGTCTTCTCGCCGTCGGCATCTACTCGGTAATTCGATACTTCTTACTAGTAAATAATAGTTCAGGTACTAAACAACTATAAACAAAACATACTTCTTTGAGAGTAAAAAATAATAATAAAAGAGGGAGTTCGTTCGACAAAAACGTTAGTGCGTTGGGTATAAGAAAATATAATATAAATCAGTAAGCCACCGTAACCGTCGCTCCGTCACCTCCGCCACCGCGTCCTTATTTTATATAAAATATTCGGTTTCCATTGAAATATATAATATTTTAATTAATATATACGCGTTTCCGCGAGACCACACAGGTGTCGTCGTCGAAACATCTGCACGGTGTTTGATAATACTTTCTTGGGCGCGAGTGAAACAATATTATACAACTCCGGGACCCCACGATAAACGCGCATTGTAATGTGTCGACGTCTCCAATGTGCGAGAGGAACCGTTGAAAGAGGGGAGAGTAAAACTTAAAATGAGAAAAATCCGCACGGGTCTGTCGAGTGTGTCGACTTTACTAACGCCCGAAAACCTCCGCCAACACGTTTTCCTACAGCATTAATAAAACGTACTATGTTTCCTGCAAGTAGGTATACCTACGTCTATGGTGGACGCCCATATAAAAAAAATTTAAGGAAAGAGCAAACATGAATTTCTCAAAAAGCAAAAAATTATTCTTTTAAAGTAGGTATTGTGTAACATAATATACGCACTACTTCACGGGTTGAAATTTTAGTGTTGTGCTAGTGTCCTTTGCGATTTATTTGATCCAATACCAGACACAAGTCCAAAACCAAATTTTGAATACCAAACATCCACATAAAGTCCTTTACTTCGACACCAGCGTTTAAATTGTGTCAATTTAATAGGTATATAATAATATATAGAACATCAATGTCAAGCTAGTATTCGTTTACAATTTATTTGGTCCCCGATCAGTGTCAGACACTAGGTAACTTTTGAATACAAAATATCCACATGAAGTCCTTTACTTCGACACTATAGTGTTGAAAACGGTGTCAATTTAATAAAAAAAAGTTATTGAAATTATTTCAATAATTCATGAATTATTTTAAACTATTTTTCACTAAAATAAAAAGGTAGAGAAATAGTACCATAAAACATACAATAAGTAGGTAGATATTGAAATAGCAGAAAATGCATAATTGTATTTCATTTTAATTATATTTAAATATAAATGGGTACCTATGCTATTGATTCAACCAATGAAGGAGCTATTTTGTACAATTGGTATGGTACTACACAATGAATGTGAAATATCATCTGTATATAACATGTGTATAACTCTACTAAAGTATTGGTAGAACTTATATTATCTATAAGCACAGAATATAAAATCAGTGGTGGATTTGGGGAGGGACGCAGGGGGACGGAGCTACTCTTCATTTTTTTCACGTTTAACAGCACTCCCCTTAATTTATTTATCAGGGAACGCAAGGGACGTAGTGTTTGTTTTAATTTTTATTTAACATTTTTGAAAATTATAATTTTTTTTTGGAAAAATTGTGAAATCACGAAATAAACGTTTCTTGTCCTTATCACATAATAAGTTTTAGATAAAAAACATGATATAAAATGTTGAATAGTTGATCTTATTAAATCATATTGGCGTATCATATATAGGTAGGTAAATAAATAATCTTCATTATCCGTGAATGGCTAAAGCCTAAAGGGATGGCGAAATCAATGCGACACCGATAAACTTCATTTCGGTTTACATTTACAACTTCATCGATTATTCATTTAAAAGGAAAAGTGTTAAATCATTTTATCAGAGGAATGCTTAAACTATGCCATCTTGAAAATATGTAACCACCCAACAATGACGTAAAAAAATTTTGGATGATTTTTCTATTCTATCCATGTTATATAATATTCTAAAATGTTCTTAAAAATGTCCCCTGGTTAAGAAACTTTGGATAAGGGGTGTGGGGGACGAAGTCCCCCACGGCTTACTTTTTCTTTAACGATATGTCCCGGAACGCAAATTTTTTAACTAAGCTCAGAGTTCGTTCTTATATTTTTTTCCAATTCAACCACTGTATAAAATAGATAGGTACCTATATATATTTTAATAGTACCTATACCATATATAGTAATTTATCAAATAAATGAAAATTTTTAACAATATATTCACCTGTTAATATTGTAATAGTATTTATATGGATGTATAAAAATGTAATGTAATAAATGTAAATGGTCCCCTAATTCTATGATGCTACTTGGACCCAATTTTAGCTCACTCGGAAAATTTTTTAGTTTGATTCATTTTGTATTTTCTTAAATGTTTATGTAATTCACCTTCTGTTTTTGATTAATTGCAGGTAAGTACCCATTCTTTATATATATTTCGGTATATGTATATGAGTATATGGACAAAATTTTCACAGCGTTTTTCAGGCAGAATTCACCTAAATATTATGAGGCAGACAAAGTCAGCCCAATTGGTAAATTATTTATTATCTACTAGGATAAAATTTGCCCAACATTTTTGATTTTAACTTAATAAATTAATTTAATTAAGAGTTTTAATAGGATTCTTATTGAAATTAAACCTTATATTGTGACTACACTGTTCAGATTTATTGATTTATTTTTATTCATATCGAGAAACAAACATAACTTAAAAATATTAATTGTTGATCAAATTTTGGTTATTTAATTTATCATTTCCATCATTTATCAAAGTGTGCGATTGTATTAAGTAATTGATATAATCGTACAGTTCTAATTAAACTTGAAGTAAAAGTAAAAATCCAATTTTCAACTATCTACCTCTATTTATTAAAGAGTTGTAAACAATAATGTAAAAAATGAAATTATCAGTCAACCCAATCTATGGGATTTGTGGTGTGAAAACTGAAGTCATCTTGACAATTTATTGAACTCATTATACAAACATACTAGTAACCTTACCAAAAACATATAAATTGTTGTAGATAATTATATTGCTCAATATAGGTAGCTCACCTCACAAATTCCTTGTTTATAGTAAAGCCTCCCACCTTCAATCATAAACATTATTTAATAAATTGAATTAATATAATGATATTAAAAGCAATGCACAACAACAAAAGCAGGACTATATATTAGTCAATAGTAATAATTTTGTTAAAACTCGGTAACATTTCACTCTTAAGAGGACATTGTATGTATGGTGTTTAAGTGTTCTGTATAGGCAGTTTTAAGAAATTTTAATAAAAATATTTAAAGTAATTTAATATCATCTTTTATTATCGTTTAATCACAATATTTGTTAAAAAAAACATGTTTATGCATTTTTAATTTTTATCAATTTGAAAATATCGTAGAAAGATGAAATAAAATTAAATTATAGAAAACAAAATTATCTAGCGCCCTACATAGCTGATTATTAATATGTGCATTTTTACGAGTTTTAAGTTGTTAAAAAATCAATTTTTTTTAAACTTAAGTAACAATAAATCTTAAAAAAAAAACTAATATATCCAAAAAAGCTATGTAGGAGGGCACTAAATAATGTAATTAGCTATAATTTATGTTTTATTTCATACTTCTAACATGTTTGTATGTTTATAAAAATGAAAAATGTTAAGTTTAAAAAGTTTAAAAATTCAAGTTTTTCATTGAAAATGTAGAAGTATGACACCCTCTTAAGAACAATTTATATCATTAAACACTATAATATGGAATAAAACTAATTTTATCAAACATTAAAATTATTAACATAATATATCAGGTATTATTGTTTATAATATATTAACATAATAGACAGAATATGAATAAATAATTATGAACATAATATAAACAGATTCGCCCATAATATAAAATAAATAATCACTTGTGGATATTTCAACAAAAAATTGAAAATTAATATTAACAGGAACAAACACTTATATATATCAGTGTTTTTGATTTAAATTTGATCAAAAAAATGAGTCCGATTTCAATTTCTTGGTGCGGCAAATTCCATTTTCAGAACTTCATAATGTAACTGATCCTGGAAAAATAAATATAAAATTATATAGCTTTAACTGTTTTATTTTTAATTACAATTTATTAATATACTATACAACTTATAGCCTTATATTACTAGATAATATGCTATTGTATCAATTATTATTATTTATTATATAATATATAATTATTATTTATCAATAAGTCGATATAAGTTTTATTTTTCATTATTATATTTTAAGACTGCTTGGCTAATCAATAAAAGTGTAAGTAACGTTGTTGCTATTTAAATACATTAAATATCGATTTTACAGATACCATTAATATTGTGTAGGAGACCTACACATGTGCTATTGTTATACAGTACACACAGGAATTAAATTGCAGTATGATAAAAATAATCATTATTCGTAATTTGATTATATAATTATTTGTTTTATAAATTTTTTCATCAAGATTCTTCTTATCCTTCTCCTTCTCTCCAACTATTTGGGGTTGGCTAAAGATTATACAATAAAATAAGACACATTTTTAAAGAATATATTCCTAAAAAATACAAATATATACTTTTTCTATAAATCTTATACATTTTTGTATGTATAAAAGTAATTTTTGATTTCCAATAATATGTATAGGCAAAATGTGCATAAAAAATATACCTGATCAAAAGACAGTGTGCAAGTAACCATAAAATAATATTTAGAGTATAGAATTAAAATGATTAAAAAATTGAATTTTGGTAGTCCTAAAATTATTGTTGTATGTTAATTATTTCCCGGTTTAAAGGAAGTTGCACATTTTGCGTGATGTCATAAAATCACATAGTCCAATTAAAATATATGTATGTTATATTCTTAATTAAAGTAGTTACAGAAAAAATATTTATCTGATAAATTTTTAAAAAGATTACATACATATTAAATTGATCATATTCATTTTATAGTATTACAAAAATATTTAAGTAGTTTTAAATTAATTGAAAGTAAAAATAGATGCAATTACATAGACCATAAACACAGTGTTAGCTATAATAATAGAAACATAAATATAGATTGTAAATACTATATCTATATGAAAATAAAATATTATAAATATTTATTTGAAAAATACAATATTAAGTAAACTATAATATATTTTATAAATTCATTAACATAATATAAATATATACCTATATTTTTATAAAAATGGAGTGAAAACAGCATTTTTTATAAATTGAGGATTTTATCTTTATGAATGAAATCATTAGATATAATTGTGATATTATTTTAACTCTTTTGACTATTAATCAAATTTGTCTGTAATATATATATATATATATATATATATAGGTATATAAAAATAATATTTACTAATTATAACATATTTTTTAATAATGTATTATACATAATAAGTAATTATAATGAAAAAAAAATTGTTTTTAATTTATTTGGACTCAAGATTTAAAATGATTTGTCTTAAAACTTCGTAAGTTTTATAATATATTAACAGTTATACTTATTAAGATGATGCTACACAATTGTTTTTGAAGGGGGTTCTGTTTAGGCAATTTTGAAAAAAATTTAATATATTTATAATATATTTTTATAGTAATAAATAATAATTATTGAAAATAAGGTAAAATGTTTGAGAGATGCACATTTTTGAGAAATACAGTGATTTTAACATTTAATGACCCTTATACAAATTTAAAATTTTCCAACATTTTATGGTATTCAAAATATTATAAATCAACTAATTCTAACTTTATTGAAATTTTCCAGAGTAAAAATGTAGATAATATTATGATCTTTATTTTTTATACAAGTTGTTATATGCTAAAACAATTTAGTTTCCTAGAAACTTGCAACTCCCAAAACACATTTCAAGCATAGGAAAAATTGTAGTAATAATCATAGTAAATCATGGATATAACATATTATATAAATTAATTAATGATTGTATGAATGTATAAGATACTATAAATAAATAATAACTATCATAATATTATCATATTAAGATTACTATATAGCATTAGCTACCTAATTATCATATTAAGATTACTATATAGCATTAGGTAGGTACTAGGTATATTAGTCATATTTAAATTTTAATCTATACATTATTACCCATTTTAAATTTTATCAATTTCAAACCAATCAAAAAAATCCAATAATATATATTCAACAGGTTTTCAATATTCGTATTACATAATTGAAATACAATTTTATAATACATAAATGTGGAACTGGTATGAAAAATTGTAGATTTAAGCCAATTAAAATGGTGCTATCATTCAAATACTTAAAAATGACATTGAATTTTGATCTGAAATAGTCAGAACATATACAGAATATTAAAAATAAAATGAGAAGTTTGAGTGTTTTATTCTACAAAATTCGATTTTTTGATAATTCAACTATTAGACAAATATACATGGCACTGTGTAATTCAACTATTATATGGTATAACATGTTGGGGAAGCTCAAACAGAACAGACATTAATAAATTGCATATTACCCAAAAAATTATTGCGAAAATAGCGTACTCCTTACCACTAAAATACCCATTACGAGAATTATTCTACCATACAAATATATTATCTGTTTATAAATTATACATTAGACAAATATTAATAAAATCAATACAAAACCACACACTTAATGCTTTAGAAATAATAGACAGAAGAACAAGTAAATACATTAAAACGTCATATACATTATTAACAAATTCAAGAAACTCCCCCCAATCACACGGGGAAAACTATATTCAACAACTTACATAACAAAGGAAATAGTAATAAAAAGTTCATGTGAAAATCAAGTTAATAATACCAATGATATAATTAAATCAATTAAAAATAACAATAAATAAATTAGCTAATGAACTTGATGAGAATGTATGAATTAACAAAATTATAAAAAGTAAATATGTTTAATATAATATTTTATCCATATATTATTACTATTGTTAATTTTATTACTATAATATCTACCTACTATGTTATACGAATATTTAATTAATTAAGTCATATTTTAATTATATAAGTATTTACTATAACATGAATTATAATATGAACTCCGTATACCAGATACGAGTTTATAGCTCAGTTGGTATACGTAACTGCTACCTGTTAATGTAATCTATTGTAATAAGAAATTGTAATTGATTCGGCTAAAATAAAAATAAAAAAATAGGCAATATAGAAAAATTGAAAAAAAAAATGTCCTAGTCCAATAAAAATTTAAAAATTTTGCATCAATATCAATATGTAATAACAAAATGTGTGTATAATATTATATTTATCATTTATGTATGGGTATCGATTTATAGATAAAATTAATTATTCATATTAATGAAAAATGAAATTTATATACCTACCATATTTACACAAAATTAATCAAAGATATAAGAAATGGGGAGGTAAGATAAATATTTAATTGTCATTGGTGTATAATAATTTAACATAAAGATCATTTAACTTCACTTGTACTATCCAATAACACTTGTTAAGGCCATGCAAACGGGTCAGTTTTAGGCAATTTGATTGAAGAATATTTAAAGACATTTTAAAAGTAATTAAAAAATCGTTGTATGTTTTTAACACATTTTATTGTTAAGTGAAAATAAATAATTATTTAAAATATGTTTGAAAAGACAAAATAACTAACAAATCTGTAGAACAAATTACAATGTTTTGAGTTTAATTATGAAAATGTATGTGCACTATAGATTCTTTACTAGAGAATCGTAGGATTAATTTTTTCATATTGTAATTTATATTCATAAGACAAAGGTTTGAAAATTTAGTAAATTACCAAAAATGAAATCCCCATTTTTTAAATATTTTAGTAAAAATATAAAAATTCTCTATTACCAACATTCTCTTGTAAAAAGCCTACAGAATCTCAATATATTTTCAGATTTTAAATAGGAAAAGTAGCTTTGATTTTATCATGATTTTAGGTCTAAATCAACGCAATTTTACATCAATTTCAATAGTTTTTGGGACAATCTATAATATACTATATTACAAAGAGAAATATTAAATAAATTAGAATGTGCATTGTGCACAGTAGACTAAAATTGTCTGTTGTAAATAAATTAGTATATAATAATAACTAGTATCTATGTGCAAACATATATTATAATACTTATGTAGTATATATAAGTTAAATTATTAAGTTTCTGGACAAACAAAAAATGATTATGAATTAAACATGTATAAGTAATTAAATTATCATTATTTGGTTATTTTTATCTGATTATATACCTATAACATGTACATATATATACACCATATAATAGAATATTAATAAATGTATTTAATCTGTATGGTATATCATATTTGGTATACTGCATACTACTCAATATTTGAATTAAATTACATTTTTTTGGAAATTTCGTGATTTTTGAAATAAATATTTTATATAATGAAATAAATTATAATAAAAAATAAAACAACAATTTATTTTTAAAATCCCTAGGTATGTATATATATATATATCTTTTTAATAAATATTATATAAAAATACGGATTGCATAATATATACTAAAATATATTTTAAATGTTTATTGTTCATAAAGATGATATAATATATTTGATATTAAATAACGAAACTTTTGGAAGAGATATAATTTAAAAGGAATTATTTGGAAAATTATTGTTTTATTATTGACTGTAAATTGTACTGTATTAAATAAGACAATTCCGATTAGTCTGTGTGTTGTATTTCATGCAATTGTAAACAAAAGTGAATAATGTTTAAAGTAAGAATATTCATGCTGAGCATTGAAAATACGCTGGGCTAAAAAATTGAATATTGTGTTCAATTATGTTTTTCAGTGTCGTAAACGTTTTAATGTGAGCCATGAAGTAGTTGAAGAAGATCAATAATTATGTGGTTGTCTCCAGTAACCTACATATTCACCAGATCTCGCTTTCTACCACTTCTGGTTGTTTTCAAAATTAAAAAGTATTCTGAAAGAGACTAATTTTTAAAAATTTTAAATCTGTTGCAGCAAAATGTATTCCAATACCTTCAGCTAATAGAAAACACAAATGAATTGGTGAAACAGGTGAATGATAGTATATAGAAGGGGATAAATGTTAAACTTTTTAAATATAATTTAATTTAGATTATATATTATATTATAATATATATAGATTTAAAATTTTTAATAAAAAGCTTTTAGATTAAAAGTCTCGTTATTTAATAGGTAGACTTCATATATTATGTATTATGTAACATATAACACCATCAGTGCATTAGTGTAGTAATTCAAAAATGTACATTTTGGGTAAATTGAGTTTTAATGTTTTCATTCTCTATCTATTTCTATTAATAGTAAACTATATTTTATAGATTCACTCATTTAATTTTATTGATACGCAAAATAAACTAATGCATCGTAAAGATCATCATTTTCACCATAAAAAAATAAGTATAACTTAAAATCTAAAATTTTTGAGTTACTACACTAATGTACCAATTTTGCAAGTTATGTCCCTCGATTTTTAATTTAACTTAATTTTTAGATATAAAAAAATTATATCTCATTAATATATTATTATTAATACTAATACTCCAAATTCTAAATAAAAATTAATCTTAAAATATTGACCAACTTATCCTTTAATACCTCTGCAGACACTGAAGGTCTAATTTTTATCATTGCTTCATCAAAGTGCTTACTCTGGATTGCCAATTGTTTATTAATTTCATTCGAGCTTATATACTCTTGAAGACATAAAATGCCTGCCTCTCGTACAAGAGCAGCTAAATCAGCTCCAGTGAAAAACGAACATTTTTCATTTTTGCCAATTGCTTCCAAGTCAACATCATCAGCCAATACTGGTCTACTACGATTCTAAAAATACAATCATAAGAGGTTAACATTAAAATTATTTAAATAAATTATGTTACATATACTTTAGTCACTGCTCTTAATATGTCAACACGTCCTTCTTCATCTGGCAATCCAACATATAAGACTTTATCCAAACGGCCTGGCCTGAGTATAGCTGGATCAATCATATCTGGTCGGTTAGTTGCTCCCATAACAAAGACACCACCACTTCGACCTCCATCGAAACCGTCCATTTCGGTTAATAATTGATTAACAACACGTTGACCAGAACGACCATTTGCCTAAACATTTATTTGATTAAATATTCATATCTGAAGCGTTTAGTAATACATACATCCATTTCACTTCTTTTGGGACAAAGAGCATCAATTTCATCAAAAAAAATAACACATGGCTGTGAATTACGTGCTCTTTGGAAACATTGACGAACTCCACGTTCACTTTCGCCTACATACTAGAATAAAAACAACAGTTTAAAATGTATATAAAACACAAAACTACAAATAAATAATGTAATATTAACCATGTTCAATAATTCTGGGCCTTTAATAGATATAAAATTGATGCCAGCCTCATTTGCTACGGCTTTAGCTAATAACGTTTTACCACAACCTGGTGGTCCACACAATAACACGCCAGTTGGAACATCTAAACCTAATTCAGTGAATTCCTTTGCATGAGTTACAGGTGCCTAAAACCATTAAATAATTATTATATTTGTATTATACATCATAGGATAACCATATAGGATAAAACCAAATTATATTAATATACTGACCAACATAGCCATGTGTAATTCTTGTCTTATTTTCTTTAAAGAACCAATATCATTCCAGGTAACATTAGGTACTGTAACAAATCCTTCTCTTTTGGATGAAGGAACAACTTTTGTTAGAGCTTCTTTAAAATCACTTAATCCAATTTGAGTTTTCCGCACTTCTTCTACTGGAATAATGTTATCTGAACGTAACAACTTCAGTGTATCTCTTATTGTATTTTTATTAACAGGTAAAAACTGTTCAGTTCCATCAAGTTTATCAACTTCAGACACGGCTTGTAATTTCTTTTTAATGGTTTCAATAGTTCTATTAAAATAGACAAAACATAATATAATACAAATTGAAAATATACAAATATATACTATAATTATTAATTAATTATAATGAATCCAAATGTGTGATAATGAAATTTGTATTCTATATAATAATTATAGATTTTTAACAACACAAACATTTGACAACTTTTTACAAAAAATGAACAAACTTTAAATTATTACATGATATATTAGTTATTACTAAGTCATAAAATGTATTATATAACACACAACAGAATCACAAAACCTAATAAATTAAATCAAATTTCTGAATAATTAAAAGTAACATGAATATTTTAAAAATAACTGGAGATATATTTATATTTCCTTGAACTTTCAGTATCAATATTCTATTGTATACCTACCTATATTTTTAAATACATGTCATAACCAGTTATTTTATGAAAATAAAAACTTCATTATATTATATAAATTGAATATCTTAAAATAGAAATTATTTAACTTGATAAAATAATACATTTAATTTGTATATTTTATTTTACAATATTTTAATAAACAAAAAAAGTTACTAGAGTATTTTCAAGAATAAAATCTGATTATGCTAACTTAATAATTATTTAGAAAAAGCTTTTAAAATATATAGATATTTTGAATATTCAAACTTTAAATATATTTAAAATAATTTTGTATTTAAGAAGTATTCAATTTTATTTTTATTTATTTAAATTTACTTGCACATCTGAAACCCATTTATCCTAATAATCTCGTTATTTTTGCAAGCATTTCTACAACATCTTTTTGGAAATAAAGTTTAACTGAGTTATTGCATTATATTAATGTTTAATTATGACTCCAATAGTTAAACCTATTTTTTAATTTATTTATTCCCATTGAATTGTCACTAAAATACCGCAGACTCTATCCTTGTGTATTGTTAAGCTTTTGACAAAATTTGATGAAATAACTTCTCTAGCTATTCCATCTTTCATAAATTATTAAAATTCAGAGTGTTTATTACGTTTTTTCACTTATAACTTATAAGCCAACAGTATAATAGAAATACACCCTCCTATCTTCTAATACATAAGAAAAAATATGCATGCACAAAATGTATAATATGCGACATTTTTGTATGTTTTGAACTTAATAATAAGTATAACAGGTAAATCCATAAAATATAATATATATATACACAATAAAATTTACTTCCAAGTTCTGTGATAAACTATAGTTTGCCACAGAAGTGAACATTGTACTCATATGTTCATACCCGCATAAAGTCATAAACGGGTACCTACGATATACACAATTGAAAACAATATACATTGGCATAGTCATATCCCACAAGTCATTGTTTCAAAAGTTAACGCCTTGGTCAGGTATTAGCACTGTAATTAAGTTATCGATAGAAATACAATGATATAAGAACATAGGTATAAAGGTATCAAAGCTGTTACAAAATATTTAATATCTTACAACACGTAAACACATTGCATTTGAGTTTTGAGGCAAAACCCGGTTGTATTTGTATTATTGGTTCAATACATTTATTTATGTTCCATAATATACCTACTACTAATAATAAATAGATTTTTAAAATTGATATATATTTAATAATATTTATATATTATGTAAACAATAAGTTTTTTTAATTTTAAAATGCAGATTTATTGTAATCAAAATAATCATTTATTATATTAGTCCATATAAACTGATTTCCTATTTTAATTTATAAATATTAATAATTAATAATGGAAATATTCACCTATTAGCTGCTATAGTTGCTGCTTCTCTAGTAAGTGATTTCAAATCAGCGCCAACATAACCCGGTGTTAATTCACTCAAAATATCCGTACTGACCATTGGATCAATTTGTAAATTTTTACACATTAGATCTAGCATTGCTTTACGAGATTGTCTGTCCGGAATACCAAGGCATACTTCACGATCAAAACGTCCAGCTCTTCTCAATGCTGGATCTAGACTATCAGGATGGTTTGTAGCACCAATCACAATTACTTTATCATCATCTTTTAAATCTAAAATCAAGTTTATAAATTATTGAAATTTCTTTCAATAATATTTATTCCAAGAAATCATACTATCTAAAGAAGACAATAATTGAGCAACAATTCTACGTTCCATATCGCGTGAAGTAGTTTCTCTGTGTGGTGAAATTGAGTCTACTTCGTCAATAAACAGTACACAAGGTGCTGACTTAACAGCAGTTTCAAACAGTTTTCTGACCCTTTTTTCTGACTCGCCACTTATACCAACTACAAGTTGTGGAGCAGCAATACTTATTAAGGGAATCTTTAATTCCTAATCAACAGTTCTAATGATTAACAAGTATGAAAATACAAAATAAATACTAATCATATATACATACTCCTGCAACTGCTTTTGCTAGTAGTGTTTTACCACATCCAGGTGGTCCATGCAATAAAAATCCTTTTGGAGGAGATACACCCAATGTCTTATACACTTCTGGATGCTTAATATGCATAACTAATTGACATATTTCCTAAATATAAGTTAAAACATGATAAATAAAATAGTGTATAGATTTGTATAGTTCTATTTAATAATATATAATACCAATAACACTGAATCACAACCAGCTAGGTCATCAAACGTGACATTTACTTCTTCTGCACTGCCTAATTGTTGACAAACTTTTTTCAAAGGGGTTGGCATTTCTTCCACAGTTTTATCCAAGTTATTTTTTCTTTTTATACTTTTATATGGTGTTTTATCTATAACCCAACCTGACTATAAATAATAAACAAATAATCACAATTCTAAATTTTAACACAAAATAAAACTAATTACCTTAAGATTTGTTTCATTAGTGGAACAAGAAGCAACAGGTTTAATATTACTACCATTAGTAGTTATATCACACACATACGAATTTGATGTAGTTCTAAAATTACGATTAAATCATTAAAGAAACATATTTTTATAATAATGTTAAGAATATTAATTAAATATATACCCTTGGGTAGAATCTGAAACTGTGTTGTATGAAACAGTTGAAGTTTCAGGCGGATCCAAATCGTTTGTAATGTCAATATGCTCGTCACCTGAAGACATTATGTCAATGGTTGAGTCTTCAGATGATACCTCTTCTATAGTTTTTCCGCCTTTCATATTATCGACTACTACCAGTGCTGAAAGAAAATATAACACATTATAAAACGATTCAATTTTGTTCAATAAAAAAACCAACCTCTAGCAATTAAATTTGATAAAACGCCCCAAGGTTTCCTATTGTACTCGGGGTACTGTGATCGCAAAGCATTCACAATCAGTTCTTTGTCAAGAAATCTTCTTTTCCTTGCAGATTGCAAGAAGCGGTTCAAATACTATAACAAATCAATTAATAAATATTAATGGTCAAAATATAAAAGTACATACTAAATTATATTTAAGTCTATTTGATTACCTCTTGAACACGGGGTACGATCAATCTGTCAGAGTAATTAACGTCTTGTAATGTAGCTTTAGATAAATATTTAACGCTGAAATTCGTTTGCAATTCAGAATTACTTAAACGCAACATTTTTAGATGAAATATCGAATAAAATAATCAACGTATTCAATTAAACCGTGATAAAATAACTATTATAACATTTTTAATATGGAGAAAATCAAACGTGAAACGAACGATCTGAATGAATATCTTTTCAATATTAATATTTAATTACAATAAACATTAAACAGTAGGTACTAGAACCACAGAATAGATTTGATCTACTCTGTGCTAGAACCGTGAAACTTTCTAGTTGTAGAAAAACAATCGAAATGTTATTGTATAATAAAAATTCGAAATATCTATAAGTGATAAGCTACGAGCATTTTAAAATATAACCTCAAAAATTCACGATCGAAGGAGATTGCATATGTAACGACTATTTGATTGTTGCTATTCTCCCTGGTTCTATTTGGTTTCGTGGCGTATCGGAAAAGCTTCACTGTGGGTTGCCTACCTTTAGTCCCTTATTCTTACATATTATATTAAAATTGAATAATACTAAATAAAAAATAATATTTATAATATTTTTATACTATATTATTATTGTATACAATTTTTATAACACTTATTTGATACAATAGATAATAATATTATTATACTGAAATATACCGAAATAGATTTTTAAAAATTGACGTTCTTCTTAATTATTTGTATGTTACAAATGCAAATCTAGTATAAATTGAATATGACTCTATATATATTATATGGTACTATATATAGGTACTCCATTTATAGTAGGAATTTTCAAATACAAATCGCTCTGATAGTAAGCTTATTCAAGCAGAGAACACCATTATTTTAGTGTTGGTATACTAAACTGTACACTGTAATTCTCGGTTTTACAAACTGCTTTATTGTGTAATTCTGTGTTGGTCCATTTACACCTTAAATATTAAGGTTCTAAATAATAGTTCAATGATTTTTTAGATAAAAAAATTGGTTATTACTTATTTCCTTATAGTTTAGAAAATAATTATTTGAAAAAATTGTGTTTAATTTTTAGTGCGGTTACATATTCAATTGATAAGCATATAACTGAATTATATGAAAAAATGAATTAAATTAATTCAAAAATATATCCACAAAATGGGTTCACATATATTATAGGTATCACGGAAAAAAATAATTTGGTTATAGTAAATGGTTGTAACTATTTTGGTTGGTCTAACTAAATACCAAATGAACAATTACATTGGAGGTACATATAAAGATATTATGGTTGGCTTTTATTTAATCAATTAGACAGTGAATAGCAATTGTAACTATATTTTATAGTTATTATAACATTTAACCATAGTAAAAGGTTCAAGCAATACGTCTAAAAAGGTTATAATCTAAAATGTGTTAATATATTTTATATTAATATGTTTGGTTAAATTAATCAAAATATAGGTATGGTTTAAATATTTTCTTAAACTGATAGAAATAATTCCAAACAATCATAAGTTTAAAAATAGTCATACACCCGCTTTTTAGACATTTGAACGCCTGCGTCCTGCGTAACTATATTTTTCGTGATATTATATGTATATAAATAAAGTTTATATTAATATTATTCTACTGTATTATCTCACATTTACTTATAAATAATAACGAAAACACGCTACTAATTACAACTATTTTAATAAGTAGGTACTAGAGCTATGCACGGTCCTACTTTTCATGGACTGGACCGAACCGATCATTTAAAATTAAAACCGAACCATAACCGATAAAAGACAAGCATAGCCCGAACCGACCGAGCCGGATCAAAATATTTTAAACGAAACCGGACCAGACCAAAATTTTAAAATCAGAAGTGGAACGAGACCGGACTAACTAAAACTGAATTTGAATTTAAGCAAACTGGACCGACCAGGACAAAAATAGATAGGTATGTAATTGAAATATATTATAAAGTACTTCTTGCAGTTACCTAAAAAAAAAAGGTACCTAATATTAAACGTGTGTAAGGATATGTACCCTGTCGCACTTTCCCGAAAAATTACACTTAAAACGATGAAGTTTTTTCGTTAGAAAGTGCGTCATTGACATACAGAACAAACAAAAAAATCAAAATATAGATACTTATATAATAATAGTAGGTACCTACTATATACTAGGAATTATCTGTAAGAATATATTCGATTTTTTTGACATATTTTCTAACTTTGTATATAAATTACACAAATTAAAAATATTACCCAATAATATATTACGTCAATGGTGTAGCTGAGAATGCGGAATGTACACGTTGATAAACGGAAACGTCGGAAACTACAGATGTCGAATGTTCAATGTGGCCAATGTGAGTACTATAGATGTTTAGAGGGTAGGAATCAGCGAACGCGCGTGTATAACGTAAATAGGTATAACCATTGATTGTGTATATAATGTTATATACATAATCAATGGTATAACCAATATAATAACATAGGGATTCCCCAATGGCCAATATTCGTATTTTGTCATAAAACTGATAAACATTAATTTATATTTGGAGTTAATAAAAACGACAATACACTATGCAGAATGCGGCCATGTACAATGTAGGTACATTATTTAAATACCCGGAATTGAACAATAAATTTATATTTAAATATTTTACACATAAATGATAAATTTTGTTCATACAAAATAAATTTAAGACCGATATTGGACTTAACCAAATTTTTCGAATTCAAGACTTACTAGGTCACTATAGGACCGGACTGCACAAAATAATTTGTAACCAGACCGAACCAAATATTTTCTTAAATAACCGAACCGAACACCACTGATAATTTTTACATAGGGGGACCCGAACCACACCTCGGTCCGGTCCGGTCTGGTTCGCTTCGGTCCGGCAAAGAGCTCTAGTAGATACCTATATTGAAATTTAAAAATAGTATAGACGTGGATTTTTTTGTACATAAATACCTACTTACTTTGGTTTTCCACATCGCATCGAAACGGGATAAGTCACTTTTTGCTCAGGTATTCAATAGTTTCCATTATACCCGAAAAAATAAATTAAATCATGAAGTTTTTGGTTGACACTGAAAATAACAAAATGGTTGTTGAAGTATGTGTACGTAGTTAAAAGCTCATTATTTTAAGTTAACTTAAATTTATAATAATTGATGTTATATATGGATACTAGATACTCACAATTTTTAACCAGAAGTAATGATCGGATAATTTATAAATGAGTAAAAAATTGTTATTATTATTTAATAAGTTATATGAATGAAAGAATCCATAGAATTTCTGAAATATATTCAACGTTTAGATTGTCTCATAATGATATCGATAGTTACCCAAAGACATAATAATTTTATGTTCTGTGCCATAGAGTAACTGCAGCATAGACATTGTAATTTTATATTTTATTGCGTAGGTGTATCTACATTTTATATCATATACGTAGGTATGGTATAACCACATAGTGATTGCATAGTGGAAACATGATATATTATAAAATATATATAAATAATTATGGATAAATTTCGATCGTACAAAATGTCCGCAATCGATAATAATCGTAATTTAATTTAGACCGCTCAAAGTGTCCGCGGTATGAGAATCAGGGACTGGAACCGAACCGAAAAGAACCAGTTCCGAACCCTAAAAACCCTTAAAATATTAGGAACCGGAACCAAACCGGAACCGTTATTAAATATTTTAAAAGAATCGAAACCGGAACCCGAACCCTTTTTTTGAAATGAGAAATACCGAGGTTTTTTATGGTTCTGAGATTTTTACATTTCAATAAAAATGATCAAATGTATAAAATAATTTTAGAGGATGTCATATTTACATTTGCTGTCTTTGGCTTTTACAGTTCATCATTGTTTTTTTATTCTCTTTACAGTATTATTGTTATTATTCCTGCTTTTTTTTTGTAATATTGTATTACAAAATATTATAAATTGTATTTTATTATTATAATAAATTGTAAAACTTTAATGTTCAATGTACATTTTAATAAAATAAAATTTCAACAGTATTATCAAAAGTAAGCATTTTAAATAATTTTTTGGAACCGATAAAAATACCGGTATTAACTGGAACCGGAACCGAAACCCTAACCCTTAATTTTTGAAAACCCAGAACCCGAACCCGAATTTTTTAAAAAAAAAACCGAGAACCGAAACCGGAACCAGAACCGAAAAAACCAAAAGGTACCAGTCCCTGCTTCAAACTGACAATAATAAAAGTACATTTTCGAGTTTAACACAAAATTGGATATAGCTGGTTCAATGTTTTACACTGAATACCCGACCTAATCCGGGGCTTTTTTTAATGAAACTTTTTTGAATCGAGATGGAAAATTTTCGAGATTTTTTTTCAAGCCAGGCTTAATGATAAATACTCGGGCCGAACCCAACTGAGCTGGGATTTTATTATGAATACTCGGGCCGGGCCGGGCAGTGCTTTTATCATAAATACTTGGGACGTGCCGGGCCGGGTTTTCTTAAAATAAAAAGTGTTCGTTTAAAGTCCAGTTAATTTTGAAATATTATTTTTGGGCCGGGTCGAACTGAAAAAATTCAGCCTGTACGAGTCTCTAATAGGTTTATAATACAAAACATATAATATAAAAATTAATAATATAAATTCTATATACATACATTTCAGTAATTCACTAGGTAGTAGGCACTTGTTTTATACTAAATGAATGTTTAGTCTTCCACACTATGGTATATATTTAGTATGCTCTATATTAATTTAATTTCCATGTATCTCTACTTGGGTATATTTTTAAATTATATGTAGTTAAAAGTGTGCATTGCTATCTTTTTATCCTGACAATATTGGTTATATTTTAAATTTGAATTAATATAAATAAATTTGCTTATATATTTACTTACTAAGTTAAAGTATTGATTATTATTCAATAATAATATCCTATTATTCTACATAATACGAGTATATAACGATTATAGAGGTACCCACCTATAGGTATATATATATACTAGGTACGAATTTACATCTTATAAAATTATTCAATCAATTTTTATTTTCAATCTATTTTCGATCTCCAAATATTTTTTTTTTTTTTAATTGATATATACTGTATTATATACCTATATAAGATTATTTATTATACTAATATATGATATTTATTTATTTTTATTACAAATTGTATAATTGAATAAAAAAAGTACAATTTCTAAATGTTTTTACATTTCTGGTATATAAATATTCAATAAAATTACCGAATGAATAGTTAAATACCGTAGTTAAAAACAGTAAATTAACTAAAATAGATTAAAATTTAAAATAAATTGCAGGGAATTAAAACAGATTAATATTCTATGGATTTCGGACTACAAGTTAAAAAATCATTTCAATTTTTTCTGGGTTTCAGCTTTCAGGTTAGAAAATGGTTTCAGTGTTTTTTGTGGTATAATTTTTAAGTTTCAGGTTCAAAATGTTTTTAATATTTTCTTGTACGATTTATTTATGAATTTCGTTAAATAAAATTTATGATTAAGTTAACTCATTATTAGAGTATAAGTATGTTATAGGTTGTAACCTTAAAAATTAAAACTAAAAATATTGCGTTTAAAATATATATTTAAAAAAAAAACAACTAAATACATTTGTACAGTGGAAAGAGGTAGATTATATTTTTAATATAACAATATGTTTTTTTACAGCTAGTTATTATAAATATTAAAGATTTTTTTATTAAGTGTTATGTAGGTATTTATCTTATTTTATACAAACACAATATATTACATTTTTTAAACCATCACGAAAAAATTTAATAATATAGCCTGCAAAAAAAAAATTATTTACCATAAACTGCACAACCCTTTAAAAAAAATTGGAAGAGACCACTGCATAAATAATCAGTTTTTCTAATTAATTATTTTGGTAATAAATAATAATACATAGACATAGTCAAAAATAGTAAATAATTAATATGCCAATACTTATTACATAAAAATTTATTAAAGCTCGAACAGCATTAAATTACATAATTCATAAAACTTATTAAGAATAAAAAGCTACGTCAGTAAATGAATACTAAAAACATTCAGATAGGTACCACAGAACATTTAAAACATTTAATATGTCCTATCGGTACTTAAAATAGATTCTAGTTACCAGTAGTAGGGTTTGTGGCTTAACCCCTTCCGGACATTTTTTTAACTATTATTGTTTGTGATTTTAGGTACAAAATCAATACTATAACACAGTCAAATCCTATTTACTCTTCCCATTTACAATAACAAATATACCTTTGAATTATAATTAATTATTTTTTACTTATACTTATATATATATCTATATATTAAACAACTTTTTTGGTACAATGCCCGAATCACATATCAAAATATTTTATTTTAAATCATTAATTTTACATTTTTTTGATATTTTGAATTTGCATATTTTGCATTATTTTATATATCTTTTTTGCGGTAATTTTTATCTATTTTGATTAAAGGGTTAAAGCTTTTTTAATGTTAATTTTTAGAAAAAAAATTTAACGGCCGAGGACAACATGATATGACCACCAATTCCAGAATTGATGAAATTTAGAGTTGAGAAAAATGTAATATAATATCAAACGTCAATATGGTACATAAATATATTATCAATAAATATTAAATCGTACATAAAAAAAAAAATGTTATGAGAAAAAAAAAGTTTTAGATCAGTCAATACGTATGGCTTTTCCATGCCCCATAAATATGGCCTGTGTCCACTTGAAAAATATTACGATTGTAATATACGATATTACATACATTTTAAACACCTAGTTGAAAATTCCACTAGTGAAGATAATCACTACATACTACATATATAGGTATTTATAAATTAAATAACCACTCCCGAAAATTAATTTTATTTGGTCACTTCAGGTTGCAGAATATAACATATTATTGAATGTTTCTGTGGAACAAGTAGTTTTTTATCGATAACAATATAATATTATTATAATATTCTTGTACAATAAACAATAATCTATTGGTACTGACTTTGTTTTTTAATTTTTTTTTGTCATCAAACGATAGAGTATAGGTATTAAGGTATAGATAGGTACATAGGAGGGCTAAGGGGGGTATAGTCCCCAGAATTTACTCAAGCCCCTCCAAAAAAATTTTTAATAGGTGTTAAACTCTATGTGTTTGTACAGTATTTTATAAAATTTTATTGCATTTTAATATTCAATCTAAATTTTAATGGGTTTGGATAGTTTTATGACAATGAAAAGAATTTAATATTTCATAAAATCAATTATTTCTTAAAAATAACATATTAATTATTAAATAAATAAGAAGATTATAAAAATGTGTATATTTTTGGAAAATTTTGTGATAAACGATATAAAAGATAAAAAAAATATCGTTTCTCACTTTTTTAGTAAAATCTCATAATATGTTATTTTATAATAATAAAAAAATTAAGAAAATATAATATTTATATGTTTATATACAATTGTTTGTACATTACATATGCACTAGTACAATTGCCTATACTAATAAGATACACCTCATTAAGAAAATTTGCATTGTTCTTGGGACAAAATTTAACAAAATTTAGGTCATTTTGCATATTGTTAACGTGAAGTTAACAATTAAGTTCAATAAGTAACTTATAAAATTAAAAGTTAATTTGAATAAAAATTACCTGACGTTTAATATAAAGTTAATTTATAACTTCGTTATAACTTTTAACTCATTAATTCCCAGCCTTAATTTATTAGTTATTACTAATATCACTAATATACTACTAACACAGAATTAAGGTGTATACTAATGCTTGAGCTATTTAGTATTTGGCTAAACAGTAAGGTTGTGGTGGATATACTTGTGTGTTTGCTTGTACACCCTATTTCTTATTTTAAAATTCAAAATTCTATGATTTAATAATAGGAAATTTAATTTCTTCTCCTTCGTCAATTAGCAAAATTATAAACATGTTATATATATATTTAACAATATAATATTATTTATTGCTATAAGTATTAGGTACCTATATATATTTTTATATTTAATCCGTAACTCGTTTTTATTATATCCTTCTCGAGTTTGCATTATCCATTGGGTAAAGTTGTACATTTCTTGAAAAATATTGCCGTTAATAAAATTTTCAAAAAAAAAATCTTTTTTGAAAATGAATTATATTCTATGAGTTTAATTTTTCCGGAAATTTTTAACTGAAAGAAGGGTAGATTTCCATGGTATAGGGAAAGGATTGGGCTATACGAGGGTGATGCTGAGGGAAGATCGTGTACTGGTATTTCTTACAAATTTATTGACGACTTAATATATCACTTTGGGACTATAGCCCTCCGCGGAATTTGTTCACACTACGCCTATGAGTAGGTACAAAACAAATAGAAAAACAATTGATTATTTCAAAAATATGGCACTGATTTATCAATTTACACTTTACGTTATCCAACTTTTAAATTATTAAACATTCAAAAATTCAACTATGTTATTATGTGATATTATATAACATTACGTACGCCTCACACAAACACAAACTCGTGCAAAGAAAGTATAATAAATTGCCTAAATAATACTCCTTAGAACCGTTTGATGTGGAGGCCCCTTAAAAATTGTTATTTTCTGGATTATCCAAATATACAGTGTATTCCATTTGAAAAGTAAGACGAAATAATTTTTACTGATTGTGTTATTTTAACCATGTTTTAGGATAAGGTCACATAAACACAATTTGGGAAATTTTCAGTTTCCTTTTTACTTAGTAGGTACAATGTATGTGCAATACAACTTGATTTTTTACTTTATTATTTCTGAGACTTGATTTAAGCCGGTCAAATTTTTATGTATGTTCTAAACACATAAAATTGACCGAATTTTAGCCGTTTCAAATTTTAAAGACATATTGGTTTATTTTCATTTTAAATTTTAGATTTGGAAACAAGACTTATACAAAATATTACTTCAAATGTGTGTGAAAAACAGATATCTCTTTTGTGCCCGTGGGGTAAATTTCATGGGAATGAATAGAGAGGGGGGGAGCTACAAACTTAAATGAATAAAATATTTTTATATAATGTACTATTCCGGTTTTGGCAATAATCTATATTGTCAGATAGTTATCCGGGGATAGGACACGCACTCGTCTGAACCCGATCCCCTGCAAACGGCTGTCCATTGGATATATGACCATTTCGGAATGAAAACAAATCGGTATGTTAAGTGCGGAATACCGAAAGGGTTAAAATTTGAAAGTTTCCGGAAATGCGTATTTTAATTTAACATACGACGTTTCCGTTTTGGTGAACGCACATTATTGTAATCGAAATTAATGTGTTTGTGTTTGGGTGCGGATTCGCTTTGTGAACCCGTACCGCAGGATCTGGAGGAGACAATCAGCGGCGGGAGCAACAGGACCCGGATCCGCAGCAGGACGACGGGCGCAGTGCTCCGGTGGACGCGCAACAGCTGGACGTGCCCAAACCGCCGGCGCGCCGCATTTCCCGGAGCACAATGTCACTGAAAATCGCGCCCGACATACCGGCGAAACCGCCGGATTTCCAGTTTTTCCCGTCGTCCCCGACCGGCGTGTGTCTGACCGTACCTATGACCCCGGGCACCGACCCGGCCATCCCGAACGGCTTTTCACCGCAACTTTACCAGGCGTACACGTCCAACAGGGCCACCGATTTTTTCTTCAAACAACTCGACGGTATAAACCCATTCATACGCACATACATACATACATATATATATATATAATAATTACGTTCGCGTTATAATACAACAATAGTGGTGGTAACGACGGTATAGTTTTACCGGTATACGGTAGTGACCAGCAACAATGGTAATAACACGAACCGTGATATACGATCGTGTCTGTGGTATTTTATAGTTGTGTAACGAACGAATAATAATATCCCACGGCCGACTGTAGCCATTTTCGTACCCCGATGAGACGCAATTTATTTATTTATTTATTTATTTTTTTTTTTTTCTTATTTTTCCATTAACAATACGTTTGCTACGATATTTCACAAAAATATAACGCCATTAAAAGGTTTATTATTCAAATTTCAGTTGTAAATGTCGCGCAAATAAATTATTTCACCATGAAATATAATATATTTTTATTTCATTTTGGTGAAAAGTACACAGAGTAAATAATTATTTGGAATACGATTATTACAAAGTTTAAGACTACACGGTATAACGTATTTTTCCAATAGTTAATAATATTATTATAGGTACAATATAAAATAGGCATACCTATTATAACACCTATTACAACACCTGTGAATAGTATAGATACGAATAAGACAAAATAATACCGTATAACACTTTACATTCTGAACGTAGCTAAGAAACTATTTATTTTACAATGATTTTTTTTTTCTTGTATACGCAAATTTTTGACCAGCAGAAGTCGATGAGTTCCTTTAGACTTGGTATATGATATCGATAGAAAATTGCTTCTAGACGTATACATTGAATTTTTCGATTTTTCTCGTAACTTTCCGAGGGAATATTCCTCAGTGTATGTATATTGTAGTCACACACTGTACAAATACATATATATATATATATATATGTGTGTATGTGTATACTTTACATAACTACAAACTACCTACCTATACGGTATTAATAGTAAAAATACTATTCATTCAGAATATGAATTATAAATCACTTTCAACTTATAGCAGACGTTAAAACTTACAAATTCATAAAAAAAAAAATGAATTAAACATAATATGTTATTGTTCTTAATAAAAGACAATAAAAATTATGCAATATAAATCTCTAAACATTAAAAATAGAAAAAAGCTTGTCAATAATGTTACTAAAAAGTACCTTCAAAGTGTACCTACCCAACAAACTAAATAACAAGAAAATATTTATTTATTTTTCAAGAACATATCGTTTAGAATATATATATATTTATATTTATATATTACTTATACCTGTATTATGAGGTAACCGGTCACATCCCCGTCCCCGTTTCCCCGTCAGACATTTCCCCGTCTATAATAATTAATTTTTTTATATATTATTTATTTTAATGTGTAGGTAGATAGTTAGTAAGACTACAAATAAATAAACTAAAAATTGTACGCTCTTAAAGGATTTTTTTTTTTTAATTAATTAAATATAATTACACAAACAAAATTGTATGTAAATGTTATGTAATTATAACAATATTTAAAAAAAAAAATACAGAGATTTCTAAATTTACAATTTAGGATATTAATTATTATTAGGTATCATTAGTACCACTACCATAAATAAGAAACGGTTCATTGTTCGTTGTTAGCGTATATGGTTCAAAAATGATCGATTCTGATAACGTCGACGGATTTGCTGAAGATGCATTTTCTTGACGTCTAATTCTCAGAACCGATTTCTTCATAGCAACAATTGAATGTATAAAGATATTGCTTGAAATGAACATGGTATTTGAGCAATTATTTATGTTGCGGAGTCGACTCAACCTGAGTGAATGCTATTTCTTTTACATTTGCTAAATATTTTTTTACGCCAACCTCTACAGCATTCGGTGTGTAATTGTGGGTGTCCGCATGTTGAATAACCGTCATTGTGTTTAGTATGTGCCCGTCCATCGGGCTCACATCGTTTTAGTTAAAGATAATATAATATTCGCGTATACTATATTGCTATTGTTATCGTATCAATACGTATCAAATACTATATTTTATTATATATTATAATTATCTAATGACTAATAATATCTTGGACGGGGAAATGTCTGACGGGAAAACGGAGATGGGGAAATAGTCGACGGCTACACTCGTATTATGATACTCTGCGTCTTTAATATATTATAGATCCTTTTTCATTTTTTTTTTTTTTTTCAGGAAAAAATATACAAATATCTCGCAAATAATATAATATAAAAATATCAGTAATATCAAATGATTAAATGTAGATTTATTTTTAATTCGATTTTATTGTTTCTTTTAAACACATTTAAAAATTGAACTTTTTCCACGCTTGATATTAATACAATCCACATTCTATAAAATCCATTTTATATATTTGACTATCCCAAAAGTCTATATGACAAAGATATTAAACGTGTGCAAATCCTTAACGTCAAATTACTTAATAATCCTCACGATAATTTACAACTTAAATCCCTACCTATGTCATCTGGTCTCTAATACCACGGCCAAGGTTAAATTTACGATCTACAAATATAGAAATACATATAGGCAATAAATTTCAACTAAATTCATTGCTATAATTTTAACCATATGTATATACGTTTAAAAAAAATAATAACTATAAACCTATTTATAAACAAAAACGTAGATTTTAAATTTAAAAAAATATATTCTACTTATTTTCAAAATGAATTTCTAATAAACCTAAAACGAATTGTCTTTCTTTTTCAAAAGGATTCAAAGACATCATGTCCACGGCCAAATCGAGATTAAGTTTTGGTGAACGAGCCGTTTTCTGGTTATACGATAAAATTAGAGAATGGTCTAGAATGTGGCTAACTCATTTCTTCCTTCTCTTCATAGCTGCTGGTTATTGTGCAGCAGGAGCACTCGTATTCCAAGCAGTTGAAGGAATAACGCCAAAAAAATACAACACGGACGTGATTATGAAAGAAAGAAGTCGAGTGATTATGACCATTGCTGAGGTAAACATCAATTCCGTATTAATAACTAATACTATAATAGTATCAAAATTATTTAAAATTTTCGATAATCGGAATTATTTCAATAGAAAATAAACAAACAATGCATGCAATTTAAACGTAATTGAACGCTACACGAAAAAAAATGTAGTCATAATTTCCGTAGTACAAATACCTACCTATGGACCACGTGATAACATAGAAAAATGGAATTAAACATCAACATTTTCTGTAATTCATATCATTTATAGTTTCCTAAGTTTATATAACAATTTTTTGGATATAATGTACAACTACCTTCAAACATTATGTTATATTATATACCTAAATATATGTATATATATATATATATATATATATATATATATATATCATCATGTTTTCAACTACCTGTCGATAAAACATTATTTAGAGAATGAAAGATCAATTATCTGAACCAGTTCAACAGATAAACGTAATCAAATAAAGAACCAAATATTATACTTTCCGAAAAAATAAAATACATAACCGAATAGTATAAAAACAAATTTTTCACATAAATAGTTAATAACAACATCTAGAATCGTTTACTTTATTCCGTTAAAACTGAATTAAATTATTTAAACATATTATTATAAATAGTATAAATAGTATAAAATATTAAATAATCAATAAACATAAATTTAAAATAAATGTATTTATATTCAAATAGATTTATAAATCGAGTAGGTATTTAATAAATCACCATTGAAATTTGATCGAATTAATTTTTTTCAGAGTTAAAGGTTATTGTTTCATTGCCTTTCTATTTATAGTATTATCAAATATATTACAATAACTTTTACATATTTAGGTACCTAATATAATTTTAAAATATTTAAATTTTACAGCTGATGGGAAAAAGAATAATGAATAATGACTCAATATTCTTGGGAACTGAAAATATCATTCTAAAATACGAAACTTTTTTCGTGGACAACCAAGATAAAAATAGCATGAAGCCAGAATGGAATTATTTAAATGCAGTGTTCTATTGTGGTACTGTATTTACAACTATAGGTAAGTTCAAAATATAATACATGAAATATTTTGCATTGTAAGTATCTTAAAACAGTCAACGTAAATAATATAAAATATTTATATATATATAAGTTCGTCGTTTACTGTAAAAACTTGAGAAATATTAAGTTTAAAAATATATATTAGCATTAGTTATTAGATTTCTATTTAAATTTCCAACTTGTAAAATAAAATCTACAATTTAGGAGATAATGGTAATCACGTTGAATATATAAGAATCTCTATTTAAATGAAAATAATATATTGAGAAAAAAAATTAACACGTTTAACAATTTAGGACTCATATAGATATATTTATTTATCAGAACTACAAATTTGTACACCTAAACATAAAGAGAATAAAAATTGCAATTTCTTAAAACTACTACCTACTCTAACGTCCATAATCTGTATGTTTTTCAAAGAAATCCATGGATATTAGAACAAACATAATATTTAGTAAACGGAATCCGTTTAAATCTACTGAAAATATGATCCGTTCACAGTGATTTCAAATATATAATTATAATAAAGTTGGTTCAAAGTAGCAATTTTAATTTCCTTAAAATAAATAAACAACACGAGGAAAGATTTAAATTATAAAAAAAATACAGTCAGTATAGGTAGATAGTGAATACGGGTGGAGGATATATTAAATATTAACACAATGATAAATCATTTTAATTTAAAATGGGGCACAAGGTAGTATAGTAAATAACTATTTGTTATTACTCTAATTGTAAACTAAAAAATCTCCCCGAAAAAACAAAATGTTTTAAATTAAAAATAGCAAACATGGTCTAATTGTGTTTGATTACAAACGAATTGTTCAATAAAGGTCTGCAATTAAAGTACTTATTTACTATTTATGATACTATTTATTTAAATAATTTATGAAAACCAAAATAAAGATGAAAATTTAGAAGCATAACGCACTGCTAATATAAACAATATAAAGCCAATCTATTCGTTAGTATAAATTTAATAATACGTACCTATACATACTATATATAAAAAAGTTAAGAAATAAATTAAAACTAAATAAACATTAAATTATAAAATAGTATCATCGTCATATTATTATATCATGTTAAAACAAGTTAAGAAACGTCCATTCTGAAAAACATGATAAATTCTTGATTTTTTTATCTATTTTTTAGTTTATAATATATTATATAAAAACAATAAACTAATTCGGTAAAATATTTAAAAATAATTTTTTTACAAATAATAATATGCAATTACAAGTTTACCATGATTTAGTACATAAACTTTACATATGTAATTTAAAATTTAATATTATAATTCATTATAACTAAAATCCGGATTTGTACGCACTACTAAAGCTTAAAATAATATGCATAAAAAAACCTTGAAATATGTACCTAATATGTTCTTATACAAAACATATTATGCATTTATATGAAAACATTTTTATTCGTCCATATTTCTTATTTTCAAAAGAAATAAAAAATACAAAGAAAATATTACCCTTTTTAAGTCATGAAATAATGTACCACATTTTTTATTTTTTTGGAGCTATTACTACTATTTTCTTAAAATAGATATACTTTTTTTACAAATGAAAAATATTACAAGAAAAACAAAAATATAAAAAATAAGAATAAATTGGATATTACATACTTTTTCTTTGATAAATATTAAAAACAAAACATGAATTTTAAAAAGATCGATCAAATTTTTTATCATAGACATAAACTTAACAATTACCTAATATAGGTACAATTTTTAAAAAATACATTTTATTTATATGTTAAAACTGTCTTTCTTTTTATAATATTGTCGAGTTAAACAAAATAAATTACTTAGTTAACAATTAAAAATATTTATATTCTTTAAACAAATTATTATTGTATTGTATATTATTATAAAATTACACACAATTTCTTTGGTAAATAATATCAACTGGTTACTGATATTTTTCATTATAATTCAATAAAGTAAGCCTAATATTTTGATTTGAAATTAAATTAAATAATATTAAAGAAGTACAGTATTTAAAATATTATAATTATTTTAGTATAGGTATATTTTATTTATAAGAATATTTTGAAATATTTGAAAACATGACAAGTTTCATACCTAAATATAAAAAAAAATGTAATACTAAATTATATAAATACTAATATTATATAATTGATATAAAACTTCAAATTCTATTTATTTTCGAAAATACATAAGATAAAATTGAGGCATAAACGAAAAATTGAGTCTTTCATAAAATATTCTACGGAAATGCTATTAAATATGCAATATTTTTTAAATATGCATTATAAACATTTTTCCATACATTTTCTATTAAAAAATCGTAGACCTTTTTTACTTTAATCGAACTGTCGAAAAAAATTTTTAAAATACATACAATACAGATTTTAATTATAATAAATAAAATCCGTAAATATTGATATTGCCATATTGGTAACCAGAAGACAGGTCAGATACGGTTAGACGGACGTTATGAAAAACACAATCTTCGTATGTGTTCGATCTCCATGTTTCACTCTAGTAACTATGATTAACAAATTGTAAGAATAGTCGATTGTCAAATCAATAATGTTTCTGATAATTTTATTGCACTAGTAACTAGGAAAATGAATCAATAGAACAGACGGCCATAAGTATAGATACAACAGAGATTCTATACTTATGTATAGAAACCTAAAAGTATGTTTTTGTTGTTATTGCTTTCCTTTTTGCATTTTCAAAAATATTATCTTAATTTTATATTCCGAGAGAAGCAGTAAAAATATTAGTTTTTTAATGATATATTCATGTTATGTCTGTACATATACATTTTTTCGGGTAGGAGTCGAGCAGGAGTTTTGAAGTGAAAAAAACTTTTTCATGACAAATTGGTTATAATTGGTACTTTAAAAGAGTTATTTTCAATTTCCCAGTAGCTTCTATAAATGTAAAAGAAAATTACGTTTTATTACGGAAATAATTTAAATAACAAATTTTCTATACATATTTTTTCTTATTATTATACCGAATACTTATTTTAATAATTTTTATTTATACCGAACATTACTCAGAATCAACTTTCGAATGCGATGATTTATCTTTAATTTTAAATTTAAAAAAATAATACACTATCCATTCAAAAAACCAAAGAACGGTAAACCAACTTCCATTATTTTTATCCGGATGACTTTTTAATATTGTGTAAATGTAATTTCATATTAAAAAATAGACAAATTTATTTTTATTTTATTAATGTATATAAACTAAATTATTACTGATAAAACTGTTGTCGAAATATATTTTATTTTATTTATAATTAAGTATTGCTAAGTTAAAAAAAAAGCCGGTCAGTAGGGGGTGGAAGCACTTCGCCCGTCGGGTGTCAGTATGGGTGGAGGCACTTCGCTACTGGGCAGGATACTTATTAATATATTTATTTAGTTTTTTAAGATAATTTTCGTAGTTACATATTCAGTGTTTTTAAAGAGATGGATAAAAAAATATACATGTGACATATAATAATAGCAAATATATAGGATGACCATACATCCGATTTTTCAGCATGGTGTGTTGTTGTCCTGACAAACTTCTAACGAGGCGCTATTATTGTCCAATTTTTTAAAGTACATCACATTTATTCTTCGTTTTTAATTTAAATAACTATTTGATAATGTAATATCATATATAATATATTATGTGGTCTAACGTTTAAGAAAGTACACACTATTTATTTTGAAAATAAATTATTGTTCCTTAATATAATTTGTCGAATATAAATTATTTGACAAATATTAATTATGTACTTAGTAAACATGGTGAGAAATTGAAATACAAGTGTGGAAAATAAGTTAGAAATTTAAAGAAAGCTAGTACGAAGAATTATTGAAAAAAAAAAGGTGCACTTCGCTCGTTGGGTGTCATTAGGGATGGGTGCACTTCGCTACTGGGCAGGATAATCTTGGTGGATGTATTGCATTTGAAAGCAATGATAAATCATTACATTCAATAAAACGATTCTGAGCGTAGCTTCGGTGTAGTATACATAACTCTTAATATTAATTATATACCTACTCAGTACCTACCTATGTTTAAATTTTCAAGTGATTATTTTCGAAATTACGAAGAAATGAAAATTCCCGATTTGACGAAACCGTATATTTGCCGTTTTTACATCATTTTTTCGTAGTTTTTCTTTACGCATTAAAAAACTATTGAAAAATGACCTCTTTAAAGTATCAACTAGATACAATTTTCTACCGGAAACTGTTTAAGGTTGTAAAGATTCGAGCACTCCTTCTGGTAGAAAAAGTGTTTACAGAAAAAAAAATAATAAAAATAAACATCACTGTAAAACCAATAGCTTCCTCGCTACGCTCAGAATCTAAAATGTAGACAATTTATATATATGTAAACAAAAAATTTAAAAATCGAATTTATGATTTACCCAGTTGTATTTAATTATTAGATTTATTTTAGTTAGGTTTGTTGATATTCATTACATACATAATAATAATTTATTATAATAACTTAATGAAAAGAGAATTGCAAATTTTAAGTCCAACCCATTACGAGTTTAAAAATTATTATTTTTAAAATGTAATAATTGACATATATCATATTATTAATTATAAAATTATAGAAGAAGAATTATTTGAGATTCGTCACAAATAGAGGGAATCTATTGGATTTACAATAATAAATTATACGATTTTGACGTGAACTTCATTTTTGTGATGGTGAAAAATGTGACTGGTGTGGCACGATATATGTAATGAACTCATTCATATTATATTTCCTTGAAAACCTATTATAAAAATAAAATATATGTAATTTCCGAAAATTGGATACCCACAAATATCGGGAATCATAGTTTTTACTTTTTAGAAAATGATTTTTCATTCCGATAAAATAAACCAAAAGTTTCGTATAGATTGACCTAATTTAATATGATCATACTTTTAAAAGTTTTAAAAATGTATGTCGAAATACTGCAAAAGACCTGTGAATAGTTTTCAATATCATTAGGTCCATTTTTTAAAACATTTGAACCTTATTTTCACAGTAAACTAAGACTTGATGAAAACATATTTTATGCAAAAATTTAACATTGCTAAGTCAATTATAAAATAAAAATTATGAGTCAAACTATAGTAAATTATAATCATATGGTGCGTTTAAGTTGAAATACAGAATCAAATATGCAAAAAAATGAAATGATCAAATACATAAATTTAAAAAGGATCGTTGCACATGTTTTATGTAAGAGTTTACATAATATTTTTTATTTTAACATTAGAACAAAATATTAACCGCGAAAACAACAAAGTCATGAAAAAGTGTATATTATATAAACAAGGCACTTGTGAAATTATAATCATTGAAATGTAAAAAATGTAAAATACACTATAACTAAAGGTAGCTAATAGAAGGAACAATTAAGAAACATTCATGTTAATAAATACAGTTTATTTCTACGTTTAAAAAAATTGATATAATACTATGTAACGTGTTGTTAAGTTGTAAATATATATAGGTATTACATAATATAAACTAATTATGTAGGTACATACTGTTCGGTGTCAGATAGAAAAATTCATTTTTACAAAATCAATATCTACAAAGATACAAACTAAAATGTGTTTTAAAAAAATTAAATTATTAATATCTAACTCATAACTGTATATTATAAAATACATTGGTAATATATAAACATTAATTAATGATATTTTCTAATCTTTTATCAAGAATAACTAGAAACATCCTATTCAATATATAATAATATTACAAGTTAATTAAATAAGTATTAAGAATAGATAATAACTGCATAATTTTTCAATACTTCATAAATACTTCACAAATACTACTTCACTAATAAATCATTTTTTGACCTATTATAGCAGTAATAGTTATCAAGTATATTAAGTATATAACTACCCTTATTGTAAACCAAATTCAGAGATTGTCACTAAATTTATTGGCTAATGGCGGAATTATAACTGAATAGTGAATAATAGGTATGTTGAAAATGATTATTTTATTAATTTTTCATTTATATAAATTGATAATCCGCAGTATTATTGTTCTTATTATTAATAAAGTCATAGAGTAATATCAATAAATTGGCTACATTTTTTCCATTTTCCACCAAAGCTGTTTTCTGCTCAAAAAACATATTTGCATATAAAAAATGAATAATACACCAAAAACAAAATAAATGCTTCATAAATAGATAAAAAACATTTCGAATTTCTCCAGACTTTTATTAACTATATATTTGTAATTCAATTTGCGTACAATGTCATAATTTATATTGCATTTTTTCAGGGAATAAAAGTTAACATATTTTCTTGAAGTGCTTTAAGTCTCTAAGCCTACTAAATTAGTAAGATTTTTTACTAATAAATAATAAATACCATTAGTGTAGTATACAAAAAGGCGAGTTATATAAAATATTTATTATATGAATAAATGAAGTTTCTTCCATAATAAATATTATATTTTCTTTATATACACGTAAAAACATTTTCGAGGTAAATAAACTCATCTGATAGATAAAATAAATACTCAATATTATCTAATATATTTAGTTATTATCTATTAAAAATAATTAGAAAATTTCAAATTTTCTAAAAATCTGAATAAATTGCAATTTTTGTTTGTATTACATACATTACACACAGTTACTTTAACGAAATTATATTTATTTATAAGTAATTTAACGAACAATTTTTATAACTCAAACTTTAAAATTACTTTGAAAATAAAAAATACATAATATTATCTAATATTATTAATTTTAAACGGATTTTCATTGGTGTACCAAAAACTAACCCTATTAGGTTAGTTTTTGGTATGCGCTGAAGATTACAACATAGTTGTTAAAATATGTATACGTAAAAGAAAAGTGTATAATATTGTGACTTTGAGTTTATAATATAATAATATTATAATAACAATATATATATATATATATATATTAATTAATAATTTTATTTACCTACTAAAAAATTTGTAAAAAAATGTATTTTATTTGATTAATTTCTGTAAAAGTATGACTAAGTATATATTTCTATAATATACAGTTTTGAATATTACAATTAATATTTGCCATCTATAACTAATAGTGATAAATTGTTAACTATTATTAGTTACAAACCTCAATAGTTTATTATCTGCTAAATTTTAAATACGATAAAACTTATTTCATGTTTATTTTCCATTTTTGTGCATATGTCCGGTATCAAAATATTGAATCCCGGATAAAAAGTCCGGGGACAAAACGTCCGCTTTATATATTTTTTATTATTATTTTAAAAATTTAATTTAAATTTATTGTAATTATTTTTTTATTTTTATTTTACTTATATAATTAAAAACTGTATTGTACCTACCTATAGTTAATTTTTTTATTGATTTTTTAAATTTATATTTTAATGTTTTTATTCAATTTATTTTATCTTTTTTATTTATTTTGGTGTGATATTAACATGTAACTAGATCTTCATCGTTTAAATGTCTTGATTTTTTAATTAAATTAAAACATTTTTTTTCAATGTATTTTGTTACGTAATATGTACCGTAAACTGGAATAACATATTGGCCCAATTTTCGTATTCTTTTGGAATATTAGGCTATTTATTAACCAAACCTTTTTTATAAAATTGTACATGATAATTTATTTTACTAAAATATGAAAATATTATAGGTAAATAAATTAGTATTTCTCGAATCTATTTATTTAAATAAAACAAATACAATTTTTTACTATGAACTCGATGTGTTAATATTATATATAGTTTAAAATTGTGTCCAGACTTTTAGACTAACTATTTTAAATCAGACTTTTTTGTCCAACTATTTTTAAATCGGACTTCTTGACTGATTACCCAAAATATTAATTCCATGTTATTTTGTTATTATTAATAAATAATTAATTATATATATATATATATATATATATATATATATTATGTTATGAAGTCCGACAATAACTTGAGGCTAGGTGGTTCGCGGAATACCAAACATAAGGGAACAAAAAATTAAAAATTAATTTTAATAGTAACCTTTGGTTACTTTTTAACTAAAGAACTTTATCACATCAAAACTTTGGGTAACGAAAATGTAATGAGTAATTGTAATTTCTTTTTTTTATTATGCATACACATAATTTTCGTATTTCCTGGAATGTTTGATAAGTACAGATTTGGGTCTTTTATTATAAATTATTATTATAATTATTTGAATTAATTAAATATATTAATTATATAATAATTTATGATTTAAAATTGAAGTTTATGAATAAAAAACGAGTCCTGCGAATGATAACCTTGACGAATTATGTATGTTTACAAGATGATCCGTGCGAAGAAGGAGTTGACTATCGCGATGACGTTACTGAATGCCCCCACATTACGGTTAAATTTAACTCTCATTTATTTATACTCGGCCAGGCATTTTGCCCGCCGTGACACAGTTTTCACGTTTTACAAAGATATTATATTATTATAATATTATACGCCGTCAGTGTGGCGATGCTGGAACGGCTAGTGGTCAAAAGTGCGGCGGCGCGAAAATGACGATGTGTTTACTTTAAAATATTAGCAAATAATATTATAAAATTGACATAATCTTTGACATTTCAAATTGAAATGATGACACTTGAAAATACTAAAATGAAGACCACAGATGACGAGAGTTGTGATTACACGGACTACGAGACCGACGGTTTTTGGAGTTCGGAAAAAACACTCTTGGAATCGGTGCAGGGAACGACGACAACCACGACCAGGAGAAGGAAGAAAAAAAGGAAGGCCAAGGACCGAGAAGATAATAAGAAGGACCCTGCAGCGGCCACTTCTAGTCCAGGACTGAGACAACAGTGGCGATCCTTCCTGCAGGATCACGATGAAGAGTGGCATGACTTCTGGAAGATCGGACGACATTGCTTTATCGACACGGTTAGAATTGCGTAGAAACGCGATAATCAGAGGTTTTTTTTTATTATAATGTTGTTTTTAATCCTGTGTTTTTCGGACTTATCAAAAGATTTTCAAGAAGATTTTAATGAATATGTACCGATAGACTTAATCTATCATAGATAAGTGTAGTTAAAAAACACTATTTATATTTAATGGTTGTGTATAGGGAGAAGAGATAACCTATCTGTTCTACTTACATATTTTTAACACTATTCTAAGTTGCTGTAAATATGGCCCTTATATTTTCGATATTTTTTCATTTATTACTGTAAAAATAACTTTTTTGACTCTCTAGTCTTTAATATGAAAATATTCGATAGAATTTCACCCCATTCAAAATCTGTAATGATGAGAATACACCGAAATCTTCGCAACAGGTATAGCAGTGTCGAGATCGTTATCTGATTACGATTAAATTCTAAGGATAATCTTTATACGTGAATTGCAACTCGCTTGTACACTTTGAATACAATTTATGTATTTTTCATTTAAAAACCATACAAAAACTCTTAAAATGTTTCACAACACAGTACATTTTATAAAAGTTCTAATATCTTTATTTTTCAAATGGCAATTTTTGACAAAAACTATTGTAAACTATCATATTTTCATCTAAACTTATCTGTGACCATCATACTAAAATAACAAATATATATATAAATAATTAAGCTAATTTTTAACCATATGGTTGTTCTATCAATGACGTTCAGAACCATTGTTTCTATAATTCGTACATTCATACTTGATCCGAAACTAGTAACAAACTACACACATGCCGGTTATCACTAGATAGATAAATACTAAAAATAATTACTGATATATAGTTTGTGTATTACCATGGTTGTCACTGCATATTCTACTGTACACTGGAGTTCCAAGTTTCTAACTGATAATGCCCGAAAATTTTGAACATTATGTAGTTCTGTAAAATGTAGTTGAGTTACCACAACTACTTCTAATTGTTCTATAACTATGATTCAAGTTTCCTGAAATGCACGTACAATTGGACATGAATTAAATTATCATCTACTGGAATACAGTTTAACCTCAATCTTAATTTGAACTAATTCAAATAGTCTGTTGGAATAAACCTTATAAATTTGTACTCGTAATTATGAAGTTTATTGAACCTTCCTTAACACATTCAGTGTTACATAATTGTTTACATTGTTACCCTCCAGGGCTACATAAAATGTATATATACTCACAACATTTTTGTTCCATTTTAATTCAAAAGTCATGTATCCAAGACAGAAATTTAAAAAAACTCAATATTGACTAAGATATTTAACTGTGACATTTTTACGGCCAGTGGTTTTCAAAGTTTTGTGAATATATAATATGTAAATTTTGTACATTAAAAAATTTTAAAAATATTTTACTACAAACGTATATAAAAATAAAATTAAACGCAAATGTAAAATTTACCCTCAATTATTATATCATAAATATTGAGATTATTGAGAAATAATCTCAACTATCCCCGACCAAAGAAAAATAAGAATATTGATTTACATAATGAAAAAAATTGTAATTAAATTTTTTTTTTACAAAATAATTTTAAATAGTTTCCATACGTTTAGAACGTATAAATAATATTTTATTTAATTTGACGTATAAACACGTACACACTTTACAGACTGTGAGTTCAATATTCTTCTGACGTACTGTTATAGGTATCAAACATTATCATATTCAAATATAACATTATATAGTCTAAGTATTAACAGTTGCGTTCGTATGTTATTTGACAAAATCAACTTAACGTTACGTCAATCTTGCGTCTTTTGTTTTACTTAAAAAAAAAAAAACAAATTTAAGGATGGAAAATAAATTTCAACAATGTGACTTAAACCTTATTAGTGTCAAATGTAATACAGAATTATGTCAATTGCTTCAAACCCATCGAAATACCGAAATATATTCTACCCGATGAATAGGAAGAAATTCATATTATACACACCTTGTCAAACTCCAAATTCTATATACCAATAATCTTTAAGTTTGATCATAACACTGTTCACCTAAAAATTACCATCGATCATCTAATTTCTCACGTTCTCATTTCCTTAGAAAAATAATTGCAGCCATGGTATCACAACCAACATATTTTTAAGATTGTTTATACGATTATTTAAAATAAATAATTCTATTTAACATTAAACAATCAGCGCTAAAAATAAATTTAACTTGAGACAACAATTCTATATTTTAATTCCTTAGTAGGTTTAGCTTATTAATTAATGGGCTTAATCGTCGGTATATTAATTTTAAACGATTTTTTGAAGTACTTCATTGTATCTTTTTGCAGACTCTGCATTTGGTCACAATCACTTAACGCGAGCTTCATTTCAGAGAAATGAACTGTATTATTTTCTACCTAATAGCGTAATATTCTCTTGACTTATACTCCCATCTATATTTTCATTGAGTTACCGGGTTATCACACAGAAGTATAACTACTGTTAATGGTTAAACTAGACAATGAATACATATGCTTCCCAAAATGTTAATCATGGGCTTCTGGTGTGAATATTTTTGGACGTAAATAAAAAAACCATTATATCATATTTGATGTTTGGATGAAAAAAATACCGTAGGTATTCGGATAAAAAGAATCTAGTTCATTTTCTTGAAAATCTTGTGACAATTGTCTTGTAATCGTACCGATATTATTCGTGTATGTTTACGGTTTGGGGCACTTGGAAATATACGAGTACTTGTTCGCGTGTGCTCGTATTTTTCGACCAATATTGTACCGTATAGCCGATTAATGGTTGTGATAAGTGTGTGTGTGTGTGTGATGTGATGTGATGTGCGCATGCGTGATGCCCACAGGTGATACTTGTGGTCATGTGCGGCGCGGGAGGATTGGTGTTCCGTTACACGGAGGGCGCATTCGAGACGTTCTACAAGTGCGGTGTGAAGAGGGTAAAACGGGACTTCCTCAATGGCCTGTGGACAGATAGCCGGCGGATGGGAGAAGAACAGTGGAAACAGGTGGCCCGCAGGAAACTGGTCGAGTTCGAGGAACAACTTCACGATGCTTTCGAAGCCGGCACCACCACGTACAGTGGCCGCAGCTCGTGGAGCTTCGTCAACTCTGCCATTTACTGTTTCACCGTGGTCACGACCATAGGTAATGTGTGGTATATAAGTTTGAACACTTTAAACCTCGGAAATATTACCGTTCACGGTCATAGTGATTAAAGATGGGTGCATTGACTTAACGGATTTTGCGATTTCAATATGTCTCATCCTATAAATCTCTATGTGCTCCTCGACCCTGCAAAAGGAGATTATTTTTCGGGCAACCGCACCAAGTTTAAATGTACATATTGGGTAGAGCAATGAACTAAATTGTACCGTTCGTTCAAAACACAAAATACTTAAATACACTTAATAATAATCAATATTATTATATTAGTCAAAAATCATACTGCGAAAATACATATTACCGGAAGAGAGTGGCTATATTTTAGAAAGCTTGATATTCATTCAATATATTATTGTTCGACCCAACATTTAATTTTCATAAAAGGACGTACTTGCTGTCTTCGTCTATGTAACTACTGACAATGTAGGAAAACTATACTACATATACAATTGTGTCTTTAAATGTCCATGATCAAATTTAAAAAGATGAATATTTTCGAGGATATATTGTATTTTTATAAAATATCCTCTAACGAAGAATTTGCAGTTAATTAAATAATCAAAAACAAAAACGCTGTTACTTCTTTGTTAAATATCACTTATTATATATATACGCTCATATATTATTTATTATTATTATATATTCTAGAAAATATGCTTTTATTTAATTTATAATAGCTGATGTTTAAACTTTAAACTTAACCGAAATGCCACGACCAGGTTCACAATTCTAAATTATATTCGGTATTATATAGTATTCTCACAAATACGCAGATTTAACGTTCTATTAATTAGTTATTAAATATATAGTAACTATTCGGTGCAATAAAATAAATAACAATTTAATATTATTAAAATTATTCAAGTTTACTTGACAGTTAGACATTAAAATATTATTATGTTATTTTTACACTAATATAATTATAAAGTAGTTTTTGACGAGTCAGTTTTCTTTATAAATTTAATATATGTTTAAAATGTAATACTCAAAATGAATATAATATGACCACTTATTAAATAAAGTTGGTACTATTTATATAAATATTATATTTTTTATAATATTCTAAAGTATTGTAGGTATTTGGCAATTGTATGATAAAAAAAAATGTATCTATTATCTATAATTTAGATATTTCATCAAACATAGGCATATATTATCATTACAGCAGAATGAAAATTCAATTTATAACTTATATTTATAGTTTTTCACCTAGTTTGAGACTAGACGAAAAAAAAACACTTCATTTGTAGGTGGTGACCGGTGTTGTAAAAAAAAATAATGTAAGCGTGAATATATACTGAAAAAATGTGTTCATTGCTATGATTGCCAATCATCATATTCCATTGTCTAGATTTCGCATATTTTTCTTTCTGTTTTTATGTCCTGTTATCCTATTATATGTTATTCGTCTTTCGAATAGATAGAAAAAAATTATTTTCATAAGTACGTTATACATTTTGTTCATATTACGACTGTTGCAATATCACGTCAGTGATATTCGCGATGGATGATAGTAATCATATAATAATACATATATAGGTCGGTAACGCGTTTTAACGTAATGTAATAAATACAATATACCTACCACCGTTATCACACCTAAATTTAATCATATACTTATTACTCTCGTCACGAACTCTCGAATATATCGTTCTCCTCGTTTCGTGAACTTTTCGCCGTACAAAAAGAGCAAACACTCGCGCGACGTAAATTATAATATTTTGCGAGGAAAAAAATGATTAAACTAGTAAAACCATTAATCATTTTGTGATATATTTTATGCCGTAAAGCCTCGCGAACTTTTATGAAATTTTAATCTGATAATTCCAATATTTTTTTATCATGTTGGAAGTATTGTTGGTGTAATTTTTTTTCTACGGTATGCCGCTATATCGCTCTTCTCTGCGAATACTATACACAAATGCATAGATTAAAATGTGTAATCCAAAACTGTCACTTATGACAAATTTCCAATCAAAACAAATATTTTTCTTGCTTTGAAAATAATAACAGTTTTCCCTCCATAATTGCTAATTATTATTTATTTTATTTTTGTTATAAAAAGAAACCCTTATCGCTATATTCTTAAATTACTTAATTAAAAAATGTTCAATTGCTCGTTTAATTACGTCAAAAATTTATGTTATAATTATTAATTATTTATCATAATAAATCTAACAAATTATGCATTGGATATGCACGATAATTTATTATTTTAATAATTTGTGGTCTTAACACGTACCTATAGTGAGATAATAATGTTTCAAAGTCATAACCTAAACTATAAACGGTTTACAGATCAATCTTACAAATCCAATCTATAATATAACCAAATAAATGTTAGTTAAATCACAAAATATATGTTAATTAAAAAATATACTGAACCTGAATAAAGGAGCAAAATTTGACAATATATTTTATTCATTTATTTATTTAAAATTATTTATCAAAATACAATTATTATAATTATTAAAATATAATATAGTCCTACAAGAATATATACAGAAATTTATCCGAGAAACCACAAATTTCTCGTATTTTATTTTAAATCTTATTTTATAATAATTGTAAATGTATACATTTGTAATTTTTTGGCTTCGAAAGATTATCAGAAATTTAGAAAATGTAATATATACAATAATTAATTTTTATAAGCCTTAACTTTAAATAATACAGTATTCATAATTAATTTTACAACGTTAGGTACATTATGTGTAGATATTTTTATAAAATGTGTTGTTTTAGGTTTTATAAGACTATTGAAATATCGATTAATCTGTATTAATGTTATTAAATATTCTATAGCTGTTATATTCGGCTCAAATTCTAGAAAAATAATTATTTTGCTTTTATTTTGTCAAATATAATTTAGTGAACCAAGTTTCGATAAATAAAATTTTTTGAATACAGTAGCTTACTATCGCATTTTAACTTCAAACATCTATAAGAATATGGTTTCTAAAACACCAGTTTTAAAATGGAGGGGGGGTACAAGGGGACTCAGTCCCCTTAACTCTAATAGTGGTTAAAAAGTGTTAAAAATATTTAATAATCTCTCCGTAAGATACTCATAAAAGCTCAAATTATAACCAAATATTAATCTATAAAATTCATATTTCCTTCATAATTAAATCTTATAGTTTTTACTTTTATTTAAATCAAATATTCAATTATAATATTTTAGTTTTATCAAATGTATTTAATAAAAATCACTGACTTAAACCGGATCTTAAACCGGTCCCATACGGCTGGTGTATTTGGCCCGTATGCACCAGTCGTGTTACTTTAAAATACATATCTATATACTGAAATAATAATAATAATATGTATTATAATATACAAATGTATATTATATATTTTTATATATGTTAAATTTTTATAAATTTCTGTAATTTAATGTTAAAAAAAACATATACAAAGAAAATACAATTTATGTTCCTACTTAAGTACTTTATAATTGTTTTATTTTTAAATAGCTCTTTACTAAATAACATAAAATTGGACTTCATGCATATATATAGGTACACAGCGTGATTCTTAAAGCACGCTCGCTCCCATTTCAACTTTTAACCATGTATAATGCGTAAATTTGAATTTTTTCTTGTTCAATTAAAATACTTATATTTTTGCGAAATAATAAATTTTTATGCTATTTTTATCTGTATATTTAGTTTTTTATTTTTCTTTCTGGCAACTACTTCTTACTCGTATAACTCTATTACTATGAAAAAAAAAATATTATTTTTCAAAATATTGAATTTTTATAAAAAATTTAAATAAATTTAAAATTTTTTTAATATTCGGAGTTAAAATTGGAGTGAGCATGCTTAAAAAAAATCACTGAATATCCATATTGCATATACTCATACATTATACAGATAATGATATATGGAATGCTTATAACTATATGGGGACATTAGTCCCTCTGGAATTTTTTTCCACTTTATGCCTTGCTTGTTATAGAGACTTATCTAAATCAACATTCTCAGGTGGTTATTTAATATGTTAGTGTAATAATTAAAATTTTAATCCGTCAACATAAATTTCGTAGAAGTTAATGCTTAGACATCTTAAAATGATTTATTCAAAACTTAAGCACTTACTTGAAATTAAAAAATATATTGAAAGGACCGTGACTTATGACAATGGTGAAAATATATTAGAAAAATTATAGTTTAAAACTTTTAACACAAAAATGGCTTTTATTTTTAAATATTGCTCGCAGTTATCACATCAAATGCAGGTATCACACACTGGGGCCAAGTATTGAGATTAACGCCTTTCAATCCAGTCTTTATTCTAAATAACTATCGTTATATGTAGAGAACCTTGATATATAAGAGAGTGGCCAACTGGTGTGATTAATAAATTAATAAATAAATGGAGCCATTAATCGTCCAAACAATTCCCGCGTTTTTTTAAAATGTAAACAATAAACTATTCAAACCCTGGCATTCTACTTATAACTTTAGAATTTAATTGTATTGTGTATAAATAATTTTAATACATAACTATTTTAAGATTTATCTTAAAAATTCATTAAGTGACAAAACACCAAGTA